>JAGFBZ010001830.1:0-72415 GCA_018398805.1 Hirundichthys speculiger
TTTCTCCGGATGTCCGGCTTCCCCCCCACACTTAAAAGTTAATTGTTAGATTGATTGGTGATTTTAAATGATGTGTAGCAGTGAGCATGCATGGTTGAATGCAGCCTCAGGAGGTCACAAGCCAGTGTCTTTTTGAGCTGGTTTCAAGTTTTTGAGCTTATACTTTCTTGCAGCAATATACTAAAGGACAACCAAAAGAACTGGATACGAGCTGTCAACACATGCCAACTGAAATAGGATATCAAAGAGCAAGAGAACTTCTAAAAGAACATTTTGGAAATGAGCAGAAAGTTGCTAGCTCATACATGGAGAAAGCCCTTGGATGGTCACCAGTAAAATCAGAGGACATCAAAGCTTTGAAAGCTTTTGCATTGTTTCTCTGCGTCTGCTGCAATGCTATGGAGGATGTCAGGTACATGTCGGAAATGAACATGCCATCTAACATGCGTGCCATTATCCTGAAGTTACCTTTTTTTTTTTTACCTGCCATTATCCTTGTTTAGGATTTAATATTATATTTTTAGTTAATGATATTTGCTCGGGGCAGCACGGTGGCTTAGTGGTTAGCACTGTTGCCTCACAGTGCTTGCGTGGGTTTCCTCCGGGTGCTCCGGTTTCCTCCCACAGTCCAAAGACATGCATGTTAGCTTAATTAGTAATTAGCCTCATAGTGCTTGCGTGGGTTTCCTCCGGGTGCTCCGGTTTCTTCTAGAGGTGGGCGGATCGATCTAAATATCGATAATATCGATACCAACGCTGGTATTGATATCAAATGATACTTGTGTAAAAAGATCGATCCTCAAGCTTTTCTTCTCTCACACGAGCGCTGACTGCTGCAAAGTATGAATTCATTGAAGTCTAAGCCTGAGACGCTGTCGCTGTGTCCTCCTCCTCCTCCCCTCTCGTCGTCTGGTCTTTTACGGTACCGTCACGTGGTGGCAAACATTCAGGTAGTCAGCCTGGCCCCTCCCCCCGGACCAACCACTCAGCCTCTCTCCCCCCTCCTCGAAACACATCACAGAGAGGGACAACAGAGCAGAAGAATCCAGGATGGCAGAAAGGAAAGGGAGCGCGGTTTGGCTCTATTTTAATCGTGAAAACGAAACAACGGCAAGTTGTGTAGTTTGTAAAAAGTCCGTAAAATACAGTGGAAACACCAAAAATTTATACAAGCACATGAAAAACAATGCGCTTGAAACGCAGAAACGTAGAGAAGAGGAGAGACATCCCCCGTTCCCTGATCCTGACAGACCTTCAACCCTGAAACAGAAGTCACTGGCAGAAGCTTTTCAGTCCAACAGAGGATCCAGGTAGATCAGAGTGGTCATCTGCAGCATCAGTTCAGATTAACTTTCAAAGTATGTTACTTAAATCATATGTTACTGGAGCCAGCTAAAAAAATATATATATAATTAAGACCTTGTAAGAAAGGTGTTATCTAAGATAAAATAAAATTAGGATAATCCTTTATTTAACCCACAACAGGGAAATTTATATCGTTAAAGCAACAGGAAAGTGCACACAGTGCAAACAAAATTACACAAGTACACACTGTATTGGCCTGAATACAGGACGACTGATTAAAAGACAACCCCTATGTTTCACATATCATTTTTGGAAAAATAAAAATATGATGAAGGCAATAAGGTTATTCATAAAACAACTTTTTATTAAACATCTATTATAGAAAAAAGTCACACAGACATAACATTTTACTGTATTGTTAAACATTAAAATGATTCAATTTTTTTAGGAAGTATGGTATCATATTTAAGGCAAGGTACGTGTCAGGTTTCCATGTTATTAAGATTAAGGTATAGTACTATTTAATAAACTGTAATTCTCTTAAAATCTGAGACTATGACTCAGTGAATAAGCAACAACCATGTAGTTCAATAACTGGATTAATGATATAAATAACTGCAGAACCATCAAAGTCCAGTTTAGATTCAATTTCAAGAACAACATTAATCATTCAGTCTTTAAAAAACAATTTGTTGTGAAAGGAAGAAAATTCCTTATTTTTGTATTTTTCTGAAGAACAATTCTATTTTGTATTGTGGTTTTTCCTTTTATTCCTTAAATTTTTTTTTTTTTCCTAATGTTAAGGAAAACTTTGATTATTACTGTTCCATTGTTTCAAAACAAAAATGTTAATTGTGACAATAAAGTATTTTGTTGTCACCTATAAAGTTTGCTAAAATTCTATCGTAAGTTTTAACAAAAAGGTCAGCAATTTCCCGACAGATAGAGCTTAATATGAAAAAGTATCGGTATCGGTATCGGTATCGGTATCGACGATACTGGCCCTGTATTTACTTGGTATCGGATCGATACCAAAATTCTCAGTATCGCCCAGCTCTAGTTTCCTCCCACAGTCCAAAGACATGCATGTCAGGTTAACTGGTGGTTCTAAATTGCCTGTAGGAGTGATTGTGAGTGGTTGTTTGTCTATATGTGGCCCTGCGATGGACTGGCGACCTTTCGCCCGAAGAGAGCTGGGATAGGCTCCAGCAGATCCCTGTGACCCTGCAGAGGATGAAACGGGTATAGATAATGGATGGATGGATATTTGCTTGCGGGTCATGCTCTGGGTCTCTGTAAAGCACCTAGAGACAATTGACATTGCAACAGACATTATTTAAATAAAATTGAATTGAATTGAATTGACCCGGGAAATGTTTGATCATTCAAAAGTGTCTAAAAACTAAACTCCAATAAACACTGTTTATATCTCATTATTAACTCTATCACTAACTAATTCAATCAATATTTAGTGCATTGTTACTATTTACCTCTCACACATCATGGTTCAATGAAAATAATTCACTCGGTTTTTTTTTTGTTTTTTTTTTAATTAATGTTAAAACATTTTTAAATGTGCATTGGAAAGACCTATCTATAAAATACAAAAGTTCAATCTGACATTGACTTTTTTTCTAATTATTCTGTATTTTGAACTTTTCTTTTTGGGGTGATGTTGATAAATTAACAGAAGAAAACCTCATCTTCAGGGTCAAATTGACCAGCTGAATTAAAATCAAAATCTACTGAATTTACAATGAAAGAAAACTTAAGAATCACTTTGCACTGGTCTCAGAGCAAAGTTCTACAAGTTCCCAGCAGTCTTTGCACTACTGATGTTTCAGTCACTTCTGTCTGTAACCGAAGGACTCCACAAGTTCCTGCAGAGAGAGACTTTAGACCTGCAGAAGCTTCTATTAAGTGTGTGTGACACACTTAAGGCAAACACTCAGATGCATTTGCCACAGAGCTGTATGAGAAAACCAGGGCCCTGTGCAACACCCACAGTATCCCTGAACCAGGTGCCAAGACGAGGCACCCAGGGATAGACAGAGGATAAATACAGGAAAGTGGATGATTTTATACTTTTAAACATATTGTGTCCAACAAAACATTTGTTTTTTGACAAACAAAAACATTTCAAAAGTTCTTTTTATGAAATAACTAAGAAAAAAATCAACTCAAATAGGTAAAATCAATTTAAGTGTGATATACTGTTTAGTTCAGTGGTCCTCAACCTTTCTGTAACTGCGGACCGGTCGATACTTCACAATTTTACCGCGGACCAGGGGGGCTTACATTACGCCAATAACATAACATGAGTATAACATCAAAGTCTCTGGTAACATCCTCTGGACCCATTAAATAAATAGCAAAAAAATAAATTAAAAATTCATGCAGAGCGGGCTTGGTACGTGGGAATCACCTGTCGTGATAAATCCATATTTTAAGGAAACTTTCCAAAGACGTCTGTTTCTTACTTGTTTTGCTAGCTGGGTTAAATTTTGGCGCTCAAGTGACCGAGATGCAACCTAGAGAATCCGGTGATTTTTCAAAATAAAAGCTTATTCAGACTCATATGATGAATAAAACTTAAATAGCTAATTTTCAATCCGCGGCCCGGTACCGGTCCACGGGCCGGGGGTTGGGGACCACTGGTATAGGTTATACATTTATCTTTGTATACAGCATTGTTTTCAGTTGCTTAGTTGCTAATATGATATAGTAGGTTAAAGAAAGAAAATACTTATTATGGAGTTTGTATATATTATTTACAAATTCACTACAAAAATACAAAATTCTGTACAAAATATGCCTGTAAAAAGAAAGAAAACAAAAAATTAAAGTTTACTGGTGCTTGGTTGTACGTCATCTACACTTTCTTCATGCGTACGGTCAAGAGAAAGATCAGTCAGCAGGTCTGGCGAGGCAGGATGGGGGTGGTATTGACGCTGGGTATCAATACCAAAAGAAAAATAAACTGTCGATTAACTTTTTGATTTTTTATATTTTGCATTTTAGTATTTTATTTTAATTTTATTTCCTCCTTGTTTTAATGCACTCTTTAATGCTTCTTTAAAGCTTCTAATGCTGTGATTCCCAGACTGTGGGCCACAGCCCCCTGGTGGGTTGTCGCGGTACTGCAGGTGGGCCGTGAGAGGTCATTAATCAGAATCAGAATCAGAATCAACTTTATTGCCAGGTACGATTTTACACATACAAGGAATTTGTTGTGGCGATGAAGGTGCATGGGATAAAAATACAAAAAATACAAACAATGTAAACTAAAAAATTGCGATATAAATATATATACACAAGAATTTTTTTTTTTTTCCTTTAAGCATTGAGGACACAGCGACCAAGAGTGATGTGCCATGAAATGTGCAAATGAAATTATTTAACTTAAAATTAAACAAATATGTTTTAAATCCTCGATCTATTTTTAAAATGTTTTTAATTACTGTAAAATATTAATGACATGATTTAAAAACATTAAGAAGTAACAAAACAAACCACTTAAGTGTTATTCTACTGTCATCTTAACTTACTATGACATGTGTCACCTTATTTGTTGACCCCTTACATTAATATCAGAACAAAGCTTCTAGTCTTGTATGTTGGTCACAGTTGTGATTAAAGGTTTGGGTGGGCTGCAGAGATTTTTCACATTTCAAATTGGGCCTTGGTAATCTGAAGTTTGGGAATGGCTGTGTTAGATTAAAAAATGAAAAATTTAATAAAATGTCCAATTTTAGTTTTTTCTATTTTTGATTGACAATTGAAAATGGAAAGAATGAATAATACACAGATTCGTAAAGTTACTGAACTTTAACATGGACATTTTCATTTTAAAGTTCTCCCAGACGGAGGATTCAACAGAAACAAGGTTATTTGTAACAACTGACAAGTTGAACTCCCCGTTAAAAGTTTCTGCTGTTACCTCAGAAATTACCTGTTTTAATGTTCTGATTGTGCTGAGACACAATCATTTTGTTTGTAGACTTTTTTTTATTCTTTATAAAAACAGGATAACATTAATGCCCTGGCAGTGGCAATAAGCTTTATTTTATTTTACATTTTTTAAGATGAGATTTACATTAAATATGTTACTGACAAGTGCTGATGTTAAGTGTTTGAACAACAAATATTATGACACTTTAGTTCATATGGCAGCAGAACATTTAAATAAAAGTGGATTTTACACTACTTTTGAATTCATTATTAGATTTTTCGTGTACAATGCGATTAATCGTGATTAATCAGGGAAATCATGCGATTAATCGCCGATGTCAAAAGTGTTAAGTTATGGCACTTTAGTTCACTCACTCAAGTCCAGTGTAAATATGGACCAAAGAAAAGTCGAATTGTTGGCACAAGTGGTTGAAGACTAATTTGTTTTGCAGTTTTTGTAACATGAACACTACTAAAATCTTGTGTGATCTAAGGATGTCCTTATTTGGAACAGACTCTGTTGGAAATTAAAGGCAACTATATTCCTAATTCATTTGTCCTTTTTTCTTTTTTTTTTTTTTTTTGTTTGATGCCTCAACAACCAGGAAAAGACCCGTCCTCTTCTGTTTAAGCACAGCTTTATTTTATCAACATCATCTGGTATCATGGTCCAGCATGCACAGCAGGGGGCAGTATAGCATAGTCCATATCTCATGGTGTACAGTGAGACGTTTACTGTAAACTAGGCCAATAAAGATTTTCCTGGAAGACGCCTGCCACAGGTCTGATTAATAACAAATGAGGCGAACTTAATTCAGAATACCAATTGACGCATGTGAAGAAGAAATAAATGTTAATGTTTAAAGATTTTACGCATAAATTCTGATATTCTAATATTCTGATATGTGCTGAAAGCTAAATGACACAGATATTCAGCATGGAACATTTTAGATGTGTTAGTGATAGTAAGTTGAGTCAAGGAGCTTTGAGCTTGGACCAGAATTTAAAGCATTATTTATCTGTTTCTCCACCTAAATCCATGAAAGTATTCAGAAATACAGCTGTTTGTTCATAAAAAAAATTAAATTATTTGAAACAAAAGCTTGATCTTCAGAGAACTGCAACATTGACTCTGGCTAACATGTAACTTCATTTTCCTGTTGGTTTAGAGTCTATAGTGGGTTGTGTCTGCCACAACAGCAATCAAATCTGTTGACTTTAAACACATCGTAGTGATTCTGTCATTCATGGGCTGTTTATAGCTGCTTACTCTGACAGGAAGAAAAAACATGTCATTGTCTACGAGGCCAAATGTTTTGGTAAGGCAACCTGTAATGTGTTGAGCTCTCCAGAGCCTTTCCTTATCGTGCTCATTGGCAAGCTGTAACTCCTAATCAGCAGATGTTTTACTTAAGAAGCAGGATTTAAAGCAAACAAATCAATAACTTGAAACAAAGCTGAAACCTTTAAACCACAATGTGTTCATCTAACTATTGAAAACAGCCCTGACAGAGGTATCTGGGTTCATTAGGATTATCTTTGACTTACCTGTATCAGCATTCAGGTGGTTAATTATCACTGAGACACTAAAGTCTTGTTCAAGCCTCAATCAATATTATGCCATTGCTATTTAGAAGATCTTCTTAAAAGAATTAACCTTCTTAAAATTATTCTCAGTTGCTGATCCAGAGGTTTGTGGTTTTATTCCCAGTCTCGTAGTCCACGTCAACTTCTCTTTGAGCCAACAAGCTGCACATCATATTTCCTCTGTAGCATTCATCAGTTTACGGTAGAGAAATCTGTACAGATCTCTATAAACTAAAAGGGTGTTGTATGATTGTGTGCTTCAATGGTCAAATGTGATTTGTACTGCAAAAGTCCTGATCAATAAGTCTGGAAAAAAAGGCTATATCAGTGCAGTCCATTTATACTGTGGGTACAGTAAACACACCGAATTCTTGAAGGGAATGAACTTCATATAAGACACTTAACATGTAAAGTCTAAATGAGGAACCATGTTGCATTTTACCCAGTCATCATCCACACGATATGATTACACCCTTAACCTGACAAATCTGCAGACAGGGGCACATAGAGGAAGAAGGGAACAGGCAGAAGAAGAAAAAAAATAAAATAAAAACAGTTCAAAAGGGCCAACCAAACAAGCAGAAGAGCTACTGGTGCAGCCAGGGGACGAGGCAAAGAAGCTAAGCGGAGGGGAGGGGAGTTCGTGACCTCTAATTCCACCGAATAACATCAGTACTTCATATATATTTATGACGAAACAGGAAATAAATAAAAGCAGATGTCATTAACTCTCTTCCTTCCGTGTCTGTTAATGTTATGTTGCCCAATAATGATAGCTGACTTGTATAAAGTGGGATGAGATTTTTTTAGTCTAGTCCGAGTCTTAAAATGGCAACATATTCTGGCGTTGCCGCTTGTCCTCTGGGCAACATTAATAACCATTATGCTGCAAATATATATTCTGCTCTACATCAACAATGTACACTCATTATCATCTAGTAATAGAACCAAGGTTGATTCAATTCTGGAATATTCCTTTAATATCCACTGAACAAGATCTAGTCAAGGCCAGTCCGCATCAACTGACTCCATGACTGTATCAAGGTGTCAGCTAAGCAAAAGATTCAGACTGGAGGACTGTCAGCAGTCTCTTGAGCAGAGGCTCTGATGGGATGCCGGTGGATTCCTGGACAGGGACAAGACAAGGCTAAACATCAGCTGACTCCACAACAGGGAAGTCTGTTCCAGGGCAGGCAGGACACCAGCTATCACAAACATGTAGAAGCTATTAGGGGACTAAAACCAGGTGTAAATAGTTGGGAAGACAACCTCAACTGGTTACAAAAATGTTTCTGAATAAAACAAAGTGAACAAATATTAATACAGCATGAGGTTTATTAAAGCAATGAACAACAGTAAACCAAAACTAACCAAACACCAGAAGAACTTAACAAAACCAGTGACTTGGACCATGACTTCAAGAACACAACAATTAAAGATACCACTGAGAAGTTGCTAATGTTGAATTAAGCAACCAGCTTAAACCATTCAAGTCAAGGTAAAGTTCACTATACAAGAAAGGCATATATATATATATATATATATATATATATATATATATATATATATATATATATATATACATAAGGAATAAACATCTCTGTGTGTTTAGTGTTTAAAGCTAACTGAGAAGGCATATATGGCTATATTTTAAAATTGGTCATCATGGTGGTACTCAGAGAGCTAAACATTTTCTCAGGTGTTACGCAGTTTGAGGAACACAAATTTATCAGATATAGGCCTAAAAACCAAAATCGTTTGAAACGTATTCATAATGCATTGTATGTGTCCGATTTTTTAAAAAGTAAAAATGTGGAAAGTCATGATGTTTCCCGCGTACCACCAGAGGGCGCTCACGTACCACTGGTGGTATGTGTACCACAGTTTGTGCACCACTGTGGTAAATGATCGTCTTAGCGCACCCTGCTGTTAGTTGATAGACTGAAAATGTTGGTTATTGAACAGGGCCCTCAGCCCTAGACCGGACAACCGTTCTGGACCTTTCCAGAATGCAGATTACCAGTCCGTCCCAGGTAAAACTCACATTCTTCTGGGGCTTCGCAGACCTTTATGACCATAGTGGACCATCTTCTGATGGATACTTCCAGCTGGATAACGCACCATGTCATAAAGTGTGAATCATACTGGTTTCTTGAACATGACAATGAGTTCACTGGACTCAGATGTCCTCCACAGTCACTAGATCTCAGTCCAGTAGAGCATCTTTGGGATGTGGTGTAACGGGAGATTCTCATCATGGATCTGCAGCAACTGATGATGCTATCAAGTCAATATGGACCAAAGTCTTAGAGGAATGTTTGCAGAACCTTGTTGAATCTATGCCATGAAGGATTAAGACAGTTCTGAAGGCAAAAGGGGGTCCAACCCGGTACTAGCAAGGTGGACCTAATAAAGTGGCCGGTGACTGCATCTGTATTTTGTGTTAACTGTATTTTATGGATAATATTCCAACCTGTTATACTCAAAGTGTAGGTAGTTTGTACTTTTTGCTTGGCCATCTCCAAAAACCAAAGATCTGAAACCACATGAGCATTCGGTTCTGATCCAGAAATGATCTCAGTCCAGATGCATGCTCACTAGTCATGTGCATGAGTGAAAACAGGCCTTAAACTCTGCTGGAAATAGCCTTTGTTCCAGATTACATTTCCTCCTGTGCATATATGCAGTTGCAGTTTTCTTAAATTATTAGTTTTACAGCTGATACAAAGGAAAACAAAGTTGCACTACTTGCAGTTTATCTGCATTTCATCTGTGTTGACGCTGTTGCTAAAGTGTGTCTGCGTCTTATCTTCCGGTAACAGTCATGTGATGTCGGTTTAGGGAAGGTTATGTAATAACACAGAAGAGAAAATCATGAAGCAAGTGGCTGCATCTACGTTATTGTTTTCAAATGCTTTAATTTCTTTTTCATGCAATATATTTTTTAAACTGCCACTGTTGTATTTACAAGCTGAAACGGGGTGTACAGCAGATCAAAACTGTAATTGTAATTTAATAACAAACCACTTGTGGACCTAAACTTTTAAATTAGATTATAGACCAGCAATAATGTCTTTTCTAGGATAAAAATGAACGTGGAATAAGCAGGACAAAAACCCAAAAAAGACAGGACAAAACTGCCATGTGAGAGAGATTCATCTCAGAGCTTTAATGTGATAGCGTACAAAGATAAATGCTGATTAGTGACATCGCTACAGTGGCATCTAAAACATGCCCGTACACATGCACATACATATCTCAGTGAAAAATATCCTTTTTTCTGTCCATAACACACACACACACACACACACACACACACACATCCTAAACCCCTATAAACAGCATTACAGAGTTCTCAGTAGCCTGGAGAGAAACTAATACTTAAACAGACCTGTATATGTTTACGAGCTTCTAGGTTTCATCAGTAAATTACTAACTAAACAAAAGGTAACAGCTAAAAGTCAGACCTGGGCTAAAACATGCAAAGAGCCGGTGCGGGTCAGAAGCAGCAGCCTCATACAGCAGGAACGGGTCGTCACATGATGCCGTTTCTGTCTCATGTAGCCAACATTCAGTCGTTTCCCACCGAAATAAAAGAAGTGCCAATATGCATCGATTAATAAAGTAGGTCTTTGATCGAAGACAGGTGGGCCATTCCTTTAGGGGGTTTTTTGTGTTTAATCGGTAAAATAAGAATAAAAGTTCTGTGCACAGCACTAAATTTATGAAGCTAGCTCAAGCGTTCCTTCTCACAATTCTTCTGCACAAATTACAAAATTAAGAATTTCAATAATTATGAATTGATCTTTACTTTTGGTTTAGAAAGTATTAAAAGGTTGTTTAATAAAAGTGCATGTATGCATCTTAAATAGCTCCAAGCATTTTAACCCAGGTCTTTGACAGTGAGAGTGCCTAAGCTTCCCAACCTCACCAAAATAGCAACACAGCTCTACACGGAGAAAAACACCTTCATTAACCAGTCATGACACAATATTGAAATACAGCCGAGAGTATAGCAAATATGGAGGTGTAATGGTCTGCATGAGAGCTGCTCCCTGTGCTCCCAGTAATAAGACTGGCTCCAACCACGAGCTGACAGAAAATCCAGCAACCCAGACACTGAAATACTGAT
Organism: Hirundichthys speculiger; assembly: GCA_018398805.1. Classification (NCBI taxonomy): domain Eukaryota; kingdom Metazoa; phylum Chordata; class Actinopteri; order Beloniformes; family Exocoetidae; genus Hirundichthys; species Hirundichthys speculiger. The sequence continues at coordinate 10,976 of JAGFBZ010001830.1, forward strand.
TCATGTGAGCTGCAGCACCGAACGGAGGGAAAATGTGGACAGAAAAGATCCAAAATCGTCCTGAAATCACCCACTGAGCCATATAGGTGGTTTGGTTTACTGAAATAACGGCCATGTCAGTGGGCACTGGGTCACGTTTTACTGAGAGCTAAGAGAAGAGATAAATTATGCTGTCCAGTCACAGTAAAATTCAAAAGTACACCATTACTTACTGAAAATGTTGATTCTGGATCAACCCTCCACCCCGACCCTGAACAAGTTAAAACTGGTTGCAGTAAGTCAGTTCTTTACAGCAGTGGTCCCCAACCCCCTGGGCCGCGGACCAGTACCGGGCCATGGATCAATCAGTACCGGGCCGCGCAAGAAAAAAAAATTTTTTTTTTTAAATGTTTTATGTATTATCTGAGTCTGAATGAGCTTTTGTTTTGAAAAATATTTTATTTTTAAAGATTACCGGATTCTCTCGGTTACAACTCCGTTATTTGAGCGCGAAAATTTAACCCAGCTAGCAAAATGAGTAACAAAACTATGACGGAGTATTAGGGCCACACTGAGAAAAAAAAATTGTGGGCAATGATTTTTTTTTCATTCTTCACTTATAAGAAGAAAGTCGAAATGTCGAGAATAAAGTTGAAATGTTGAGAATAAAGTCAAAATGCAGTTTACAGAAGAAAGTCGAAATGTCGAGAATAAAGTTGAAATATTGAGAATAAAGTCGAAATGGCCAGAATAATGTCGAGAATAAAGACGAAATATTGAGAATAAAAGTCGGAATGTCTAGAATAAAGTCGAAATATCGAGAATAAAGACGAAATATTGAGAATAAAGATGAAATGTCGAGAATAATGTCGAGAATAAAGACGAAATGTTGAGAATAAAGTCGAAATGACGAAAATAAAGTCGAAATGTCGAGAATAAAGATGAAATATCGAGAATAAAGACGAAATATTGAGAATAAAGACGAAATGTCGAGAATAAAGTCGAAATATTGAGAATAAAGTCGAAATGTCGAGAATAAAGGCGAAATGTTGAGAATAAAGTCGAAATGTCGAGAATAAAGTCGAAATGTCGAGAATAAAGACCAAATGTCGAGAATAAAGACCAAATGTCGAGAATAAAGACCAAATGTCGAGAATAAATAAAGACGAATGTCGAGAATAAAGACCAAATGTCGAGAATAAAGACCAAATGTCGAGAATAAAGACGAGATGTCAAGAATAAAGACGAAATGTCGAGAATAAAGTCGAAATATTGAGAATAAAGTCGAAATTTCGAGAAAGTCGAAATGTCGAGAATAAAGAGGAAATATTGAGAATAAAGACGAAATGTCGAGAATAAAGTCGAAATGTCGAGAATAAAGATGAAATGTCGAGAATAAAGACGAAATATTAAGAATAAAGTCGAAATGTCGAGAATAAAGACGAAATATTGAGAATAATGTCGAAATGTCGAGAATAAAGTCAAAATGCAGTGTCCAGAATTCAAGAATCTGTAGTTTCTTTTTTTGAATGGGCGCAATTTCTGACACAATCTCTTCAAAGTACAAATACTTATTATAATACTGTGTCTATGTGATAAAAGCTTATAGACACAGACATTATGTTGGTAGAGTAAAGCTGGTTTGAATAAATCTTTAAGACAACTTTATTGTGGAAACTGCATTTTTTTTGTTGTTGATTTAATGGGTACAGAAGATGTTACTGGAGACTTTGATGTTATACTCATGTCATGTTATTGGCGTAATGTAACGAGGAAGCCCCCCCCCCGGTCTGCGGGAAAATTGTCAAGCGTTGACCACTGCTTTACAGTATTCAAGTTACAAAATGTTTACGGGCTGTAGGTGCAGATCATCTGCCTTAGTTTGAAGCTGTTCACATGAAATTAGGGAAAGAATTTGTGAATTACAAGAGCTTAATTGTGATTGAACAAATTAGTTGTTTCATGGAGAGATTTTTCCTTCCATAATCACCAGGTCGAAGGCCTTCAGTTGCTACGATGTGACATTTGTGTTGGCAGATGATACTCAGAGCCCACTACAAACGTACAAAAGAAAACAGGAATAGATGCTCATTAAAAATAAACCAAAGCTAAGCCTTTTCAGACAGTTAAAATAGACAGTAGAAAGCTTCCTCCACAATCTCCAGTCAAGTGGAAAATAAACTGCAGGAGTTCGGCACGGTACAGAGAAAAAGAGTTAAAAATACAGAGGGTTCACGGCACTAAAGACATTCAACAAGGCTCAAAAATGGAAAGACCAAAGAGCTGGTCAGTCAAAAAAGCCTGAGCAGCTCTGAAACAGCAGATGTACCAGAATGACAATACACAGGAAAGTATGGAAAAGGTTCATCTGAGCAGTTTATGACCCGAGGTGTGTAACATGTAAAACAGGCGGAAAGAAGCTTTTTCATGTGAGATCTGAGCTGTAATCTAAAGCTTTTTTCTTTTTCAGTCATGAATGAACTTGCATGAGCTGAGCTAGTGTGCTGAGACACTGCTGACAAAAACAAAACCCCTTTTCCATCGTCAGAAACAGGAAATCAGTTTTTTGTGTGGCAAATATAATTGTGCCGATTTATAAAATAAAATAAAGTCAGTCATATGAGGCGTGTGGCAGCCTCACAAGTACTATATTCGTCAAGGTCACGAGGGAGGCAGTCTGGATTCTATTAGAGTAATGGTTATTGCAGAGCTTCATGTTTAATATATGACAGTAGAGGGTACCAAGAAAAATATAGCAGATAATGCCCAACGACAAATATCTGTCTTTAAATTTAATAGCTTTTCACATGCTGCCAGAAAAATGTAAGGCAGCTTTAAAAACAGCTTCGGCTGGAAATACACTTGCTTGTAATCATGATTTGGTTACGTACGACCTCCAAACTTTATGCTACGAGTTTGCAAGATGCAAAATGACTGGCAGAGGGGCTGGTGGGACTGGATTTCTGATTTTCTTTATTTAGAAACCAGGGTACCATCTCTAAAACATGACGATAATATCATCAGCTTAAGCACCTTATGGTGGCTGTCTGATCTCTCTAATGCATCAGGAAGCAGCTGTGGAACTCAGGTGAGTCCAATCAAACAGAGCAGATGCATTGGTGAAACCCAGTATACCAGAGTCATGGTATGTAGCACATTACTGTCTCAACGGGCAATAAATGGATCCCTGTCTTGTCTTTCATTTTAATTTTTGACTTACAAGTTTTCTTGATATCACTTAAATTATAACTAGGGCTGGGCAACGATTAAAAATTTTAATCGCGATTAATCGCATGATTTCCCTGATTGATCACGATTAATCGCATTGTATACGCAAAATCAAATAATGAATTCAAAAGTAGTGTAAAGGTCACTTTTATTTAAATGTTCTGCTGCCATATGAACTAAAGTGCCATAACATTTATTATTCAAACACTTTTATCATCAGCACTTGTCAGTAACACATATTTAGTGTAAATCTCATCTTAAAAAATGTAAAATAAAATAAAGCTTATAGCCACTGCCAGGACATTAATGTCATCCTGTTTTTATGAAAAATTAAAAAAAAGTCGACAAACAAAATCCTGAGCCACAATCAGAACATTAAAATAGGTTTTTTCTGAGGTAACAGCAGAAACTTTTAACGGGGAGTTCAACTTGTCAGTTGTTTCAAATAACCTTGTTTCTGTTGAATCCTCCATCTGGGAGAACTTTAAAATGAAAATGTCCATGTTAAAGTTCAGTAACCTTATCAATCCGTAATTATCTGTGTATCATTTGTTTTTTTTTTCATTTTTGACTGTCAATCAAAAATAAAAAAAAATTAAAAAGTTACTTTTTTTCAGTTTTTTAATCAACACACAAAAAAAAAAAAATGCCTGTTTTTTTATATTTCAGTTTTAGCAAACAGGCCACGGGGCTGAATTTGTTTTTAATATTTTATTGTCTGGTTTACGTGACCCAGAAATGGCTTTGTTTTATAATTGAGGAACAGAATTTCTGTTGTCATTACACATCTGTGCCACTAGATGGAGCCGCACTGAAGTAACCAGCTAGAGAACAGCAGGACAGTGAACATATGGAGCAGATCTGATGGAACATGGAGGAATGACACAATCGTCTTGAACAAAGGTGTTTGGAAGTTTTTTTTCAGACAGAATAGTTAATATTGCTACCTGAGTTGCTACCTGAACTGTAAAGTTCACAGATTTTTACCGTTCTCCATGTCTGTTTAAACTTTTACCTGCAAATTTTCTTCCAGTTCTGCAGCAGCCAGTAACAGACTTTTCAAAACAAAAGCACGATATTATAAATGTCAGCATTAATAAATTAATGCGTTAATGTGATAATAACGCGTTAACTTGCCCAGCCCTAATTATAACTCTTATTCAGTATGAGTAGCACACTCCCTTGAGTCAACATCAATTTAAGAGAGATATTGGACGAAGAACTTAGGTTACGGATCCTACTGATCATTGTCTGAGCTGAGAAATCTTCCTAAGTAGGCTCCTAAAAATGAGACCAAGCATGCTATTCCCAGCAGTTCTACATTAAAGTCACAGTTCTTGTTCGGATGAGGAGAAAAATCACAGAAATGATATTCACACCATCATAAGTTTCTCACTCTTCTATTGTGCACATAGATCTGCCTCCTGTAGACTGTAGATGTGGAGCTTAAAGACAACACTCCCTTCAACAAAACAACAAAACAGAATATATGAGAGCTGGATCGGAGGAAGGATGAGATACAAAACGACACATTCCTTAGAAACGCCATCGAGGAAAAAACAGCATTTAGAGGAACCTAAAAGGCTGTTTTGTCACAAAAACTCAAGACTTTCTCAATCATGGGGTCCCTGTGGGTATTTAATTCCATCCTCCCCTCAACCTTCCTCAGTAAGAGTCTGACTTTTGAAAAGTTGTGAGTGCAGTTGCAGCATGTTATTTACTTACAATACTTACATTATCTCTGAAAAAAAAAACAGTAAACACATTTATAACCGCAGTGAGTATGATGATCCATTGATAGACCTGGAAAGTGAAGGTATTTAAGGACAACCAGTCCAATGATCGGATGTGCCCATATGAAGATACACATGTTTTTGCATGTGCATGCATGTGTGACGATACCCTACAAGCTTCCGGGACTATTTTCTAGCTTCCAAAGGCAAAAGCTTGAGTTGTTCCAACTACAACAGCAGTTTAGAAGAAGGCAAATCTGTCAGTAACCATCCTACGTTCCAGCAGTTCTCCAAGGATGGTCATGTCTCAGGAATAAACCAACAATAAGCCAGCGCAGACGTCTTCTAGGTCTTGATCAACAGTTTTTGTTTCCCAAGTTTGTAGCAATACAGTTAAAGGATCAGTGTTCCCTGGTGAGCTGTGAATAAACCCCCACTTCCTCTTCTTCTCCCCAACAGTTGACCGGTGAATCCCCAGCTTCATCCAGAGTTAGTAGTACTCCTCGTAGTTCTTGGGGTTGAGGCAGTAGAGGACTCCTCCACCGAAGGAAAAGATGGTGCCGCCCCAGGCCAGGCCATAGCCCCAGTTGAACTCATGATAGATCCTCATGTTGATGCGCTCAATGAACTTGATGGGGTAGAGGACCAGACTGCAGGCCTGGAGGAGAACTGGAGGAAACACAAACAGTCACCACAAAGGAACATTTGTATCGTGAAGAAGCTTGATGTTGTGCTGGGAATGCATGCATGGCTGGAAAACAAGGTAGAGTTACATCAGTGAGTGTTTTCTACTTCAAGCTGCTCACATTGTAATAAGTAAAGTATGTAAACACTTTAAAGTGACACAATGAAGCTTTTGCATTTTAGCTCAGCCTGTGAGGCATAGAGGTTGAGTCAAGACTGGTTTACGATGCTGTCCAGGGACACCTGCTTAAACTACCGAGCTACCCAGCAGCCCCTGTCACTAGTTTTTTAATCACATCTTCTGTGATCGCCACAAAATAAAGGCCTCACGAACTGAACCATTATAAATTCAATAATCGAGCTTCAGTAGTAAATTTGTTGGCTCTCACACAGAAAAATAAACACATGGTTGACCACTGCACCAATTCAACTTTCCTTGGTTGGTCTTTGATTGTCCTTTAGTAAGAGCAGGACAATATTCAATTCAAGTTTTATGAATGTCTTTATTTGGCTTGTTATGTTATCTTGACCCCCTTCCTTTCGCCTGAAGAGAGCTGGGATCCAGCAGATCCCTGTGACCCTGTATAGGACTGAACGGGTATAGAAAATGGATGGATGGATGGATGGATGGATGGATGGATGGATGGATGGATGGATGATGGATGCTATCTTGACCTCAATTGTGCAGATGTTCCCAACAATCTATTGGAAGGATAGAAGTGACCAGACCAATAGTCTACTAGTTGCAGGAATACTGACTGTGCTTAAGTAGCATGATGCCTCAAGGTCACAACACGCTGTGTGCCACTTGTACCTTGGTCCAAAAGCATGGAGTATTAATTTCTCCAACACCTAATTGGCTATTGTCTGTACTTGTCTCTGTTGACACTTGAAAAGATCCTTGTTAAGAAAATCAAATACATGAACACATGGCCAAAGGGCCAAGATTGTGCCAATCATGCATTCTCATGCCCCAAATTCCCCTGCACCGCGATCTTGTGAAGGTACATATGAATCTGGGTGTGACGTGGATCATCATATATGTCACCTAGTTCAACCCTGCAGGACTCATTACACCTCAAAGTGACTTCTGAGGGAGTTTCCTTGCTCTCTGTATGGCTTCAACACAGAAAGCATAGATACATAGGGACATTTCATTGCATTTCAGCTCCACCTGAGGTCCCTGATGTTCCCTGATAGTCCCTGATGTTCCCTGATGGTCCCTGATGTTCCCTGGCCCCGACTATAAAGCAGCCCCTGAGACATCACTGTGACAGGACAGACCAACTCAAGAAGTACATTTAGGTCTGAGACTGTCAAACAATAAAGAACACATAAAGGATAGACTTGTTTTGGCCATATAAGGGTAAAAATAGCATTACAGATTAAATATTAGTACCAATCTGAGTGTCAACAGATTGATAGTGCAGGATGATGAAGAGGGAACAGAGGAATGACAGGAACGAGACAAGAACAAACGTTCTCCTGCAAAAAACCCAATCTTCCACCTCCCTAAACCCGCGATCGCAAGATACCGAGTTTGCGGAAAGTGCAAATGACACGCCCATTGCCGTGCCTACAATGTGAATAAAGGAGTTGGCAACGCGGGTAGCGGCTTAAGGGAAGCGGAAGATGGCATTAGCGGTTAGCGGAGGTTCCTAAATTCGCAATTTGAGGGTAGTGGCTAGCGGCTAGCGGGAGGTGTACGATCGGGCCCTAAGTCTCTTTAGACAGCTTTTTTCTGATAATAATCCAGGGGCCTGAAAGCATGTTAAACCTGAAATGAAGGAAAGTGACTTTTCTATTTCACAAAGCGAAGTAACTTAACCCAGAAAAGGAGGTTAAGTCGAGGCTGTTTCACAATCTGAGGTCACTTATTCTCAGAGTCTGTGGTAACTTGGTCTGTGAACATAACCTGCTCAGAACAGGTTTGGTTTCACCAATCCAGAGTTTCTCTCTGAGTTTGTCCATTTTGTTGACAGCGACAGGTTTTTTTTTTTTTTTTTTATTGGCTGCTCTGCATTTGTGTCTGGACAGCAAACTTAAGAATGGATACATTTAATAAGACTCATTTCCTGCACAGTTGCATAACATATATGTAACAGGTTTAAAAAGGACCCTTGTGTTTGTCCATTGTTATGTGAAACTCCTGCTAAAATATGTATAGTCTGTTGGTTTCCCTGCAATGAGCGGCGAGTTGGCGCCATCTGCTGGTAGCCTGCCTTCTATAAATTTGACCGGAAACCGAGACCATTCGGCAGTTCTGCAGTTGACTGCTCCCGGTAAGGCAGGCTCCGGTCATTCTCCACAAACCACCTCTATGAAACGAATATTACATTCTGTTCAAAATGCATAGCCATATGGTAGCTTTTTGTTATATTGTCGGAGTGTATTTTCTTTTCTAGTGTTTGTTATCCCCTACCCTCATGTTGTCATGCTAGCTTAGTTTCATCCATTAGTGAGGCTAATGCTTTTCTTCCCCATAGATGTCCGTGCAGATGGCTCTAACGGCATGTTCTTTTTATGCAAATGTGCTCATTGCAGGTAAATGTTTTAATAATTGTCTCATATTGATTGTAACATGTCAGACGTTATGTTAATGTTCATGTTAATGTTTGTTGCACTGTCCACCATTACGGGGACAATGTGCACCGCAGTATTTTATAGTCACCATTAGGGGGTGCTATAAGACATGGTTTTTATTTGACAAGCATGTTTCTGCTTTTTTTGCACTTTGTATCTTGTTCTTTTCTAATTTTCTATAAAAAACTATAAGAAGTGATGATATTGGTTAAAAACAATTGGATATATTGTATCAAAACAGTTGTAAAAGTGAAGAAAAAAAACCACTATACGATCACCTGTATTCGGCAGTTCTGCAGTTGACTGCTCCCGATGTCCGTGCAGATGGCTCTAACGGCATGTTCTTTTTATGCAAATGTGCTCATTGCAGATGTGCTCATTGCAGCAGATATATAAAGGACTACATCATCACAGACTCACTGTGTGTTACTGGCGGGACGGGTCTACAACAGTTACATTGGTGCCGTGACCCGTGACTTCTATCAAGCTCATCGAACCAGCGACCGCCCTGCCAGCCACATCACTTCGTGAGGCCGTCAGTATTTGAGGACTCGGGTTACATGGTAGCATTGCAGTGGAGCTCATTACGTTGTATAGTGTCTTAGTGGCAAAAGGTTAATTTTATGCCACGCCAGCATTGTGTCACGCAGTTTGCTGATTTATTCTGTCATTTTGATTTATTTGTTGTTTTTGTATTGAGTATTTGCACACTCTATTTTTGGAATATTTTGAGTTTGGGAATTTTGGGAGTCCATTATTGTGCCAAGCGTTATTGAAATATGTCTTTTCAGGGGAACCATTTTTTCCCACGATTTAGTACACCTGCTAACATTGGTAGAGGCAGAGCTATGCCTACCCCCATTCCCTTTTCTATTGATAGTGCTACCCCTGGTGTTGATATGCCTTCTTTGGAAGCGGTTCCTGGAGCCAGAATCCATGATGCAGCTGACCATCTCACTTGCTCACCCATGACACAGGTCACATCTACACCATACGCTACAGGTGATAATTCTGAGGGTGTTAATGACCAGATGAGAGCTGTCATTCAGGAGATAGGACATCAGCTAGCTGACAGCATCCTATCACGCATGCAATCACACAGCACAGTAGCTCCCAGTACGTCTGCCACACGAAAAGTTGCAAGCGCGTTTAGTCAGCCCAGTCAGGTGACAGATTCATCCCAGGTACAAGTGGTTACACAGAGAAAGGTTAAGGATCCACCATTTTTTGTAGGAGATGGCTCAGACTCTGTTACAGTGCATGAATGGGAAGATCTAATGAGAACATTTATTAAGAGGGGTAATATACAGGTTGCAGACCAGGCTGAGGAGATCCTTATGCATTTGAGGGGGAAGGCAAAGGATGTTGTTAGGTTTGGCATTAGAAATAGCAACGCTGATTTTTCTGCTCACCCTGACATGATTTATGGTCTCCTCAGAAAGCACTTTAGCTCTACTAGGTACTCTGCTGTTCCCTTAGCTGACTTTTACTCGACCTTACCCAAGGACCAGGAAGACCCATACGACTACTGGCTGAGACTAAACAGAGCAGCTGACCTTGCCACTGACTGCCTGAGAGAACAGGGCAAGACGCTGGACAACCCTGAGATGGAGGTGACCCGCATGTTTATTCGGAACTGTCCATGCAAAGACCTAGCCCTCACTTTCAGGTCCAAAACTATCGACAGGTGGTCTTCTAGTGAAGTGCTGGAGGTGCTGAACGAGTATCATGCTGAGATGAGCTGTAAAGCTAACACCCCGGTGCGCCCTGTGAGGAAAGTGGACATTGCTGTGCACACAGCGGGGGTGAGCCATAGCCCAGCCCCAGTCCCCACCCACACCAGTCAGGGGCCACCTCAAGCACAGAGTCCACAGTATGTCCCCCTAGCGGAGGTGATGGCTATGTTGGAGAAAGTCCTGCTGCGTGGAGCCTCTGACCAGTCGCATGGGAGAAGGCCCACCCCGTCCAGGCGGCCTGCAGACCGGATTGATGGTTTCACCAACAGACCATGCATTATCTGCAAGGATGATGACCACAGTGCCTTCTCTCATTGCCGGGAGAAGAAGCTATGTTTCCTGTGCCACGCCCCGGGCCATTCACGCCGTGATTGTCCGCAGAAGAAGACTGTCCCGGAGCAGCAGGAAAACTGACTGGTCTGTGCGTAGGGGAGGACCGTGCAGATCATCCCAATAAGCCTCCCACCAATAATGTGGAACCAGACATGCCAGACAATAAGTCCCTTTACGAGTTGTACAGCAGTACAATAGCCTCATCCAAGAAACTGATATTTCAGGGATCTCAGAGAATAGCAGAGACCAACAGCCTATTCTACACGCCTGTGTCTGTGAAGGATGGCCCGACTCTGAAAGCACTGTTAGACAGCGGTTCGATGGCCTGTACCATGAGTGAATCTGCTGTTGAATCCCTGCTGCGACATTGCCCTGACATGAGTAAAGACAGAGCTGAGGATTATGTCATTATTGGCTGCGGTGGACACCGCATTTCCCCCAAAGATATGTATGACCTTGATGTCACCGTTTACGGATGTAGAATGATCATTCCAGCAATGGTTGTTCCGGGTCAAATTGAAGAGATGATCCTTGGCAGTAATGCCATCAAGCACATTCTGACTCAACTGAAGAGTACCGACGGCTACTGGAGACTGGTTTCCTCGCCCAACAACAGTCAGACTGATGACCACTGCCAGTTCTTGTCACTGCTTTCCAACACGGAGAGATGGAGGGGTGACTGCATTCCTGACAAGGTGGGAACAGTGAAAGTCAAGAGTTGTGTGATATTGAAACCACAGAGTGAGCACCTCATTTGGGGCAAGTTGCCTGAGTCAGCGGTGATGTCAGCTGGCAGTACAGTGGTCGTTGAGCCTACAAAGTCTAAAGCCAGGCACAAGCAGATACTCGTTGGAAGAGTTATCACTCCTCTTTGGGGAGACCGTTGGGTCCCTGTCAAAGTCATAAATCCCACTGACAGACCTGTGGTGCTGAAGAGAAATGCTAAGATTGCAGACGTGTCTCCATGTATTGCAGTGGAGGACCTGCCGACAGCGGATGAGATAAAGTGCAACGTGCAGTGTGTGCAGAGCGGAGATGTGCAGCCGAGGTCAGAGGAGGACATGTTGAGTGCACTGGAGGCTCTGGGCCTGCGAGATCTTGACCTGGAGTCATGTGAGGTGTCGCTGCAGTGGAAAGACAGGCTCCTTCGCATCATTGAACAGTATGAGTCCATCTTCTCCCGACACAAGCTGGATTGTGGGGAGGCGAAAGGGTTTGTGCATCGCATCCACCTTGTCGACGACAAACCGTTTCGTCTACCCTACAGACGCATACCACCGAGCCAGTATGAAAAGCTGAGGACGACTCTGAACGAGATGGAGGAGAAAGGCATCATTCAGAAGTCATGCAGCGAATATGCGTCTGCACTCGTTCTCGTATGGAAGCGGAACGGTGAGCTCAGAGTCTGCACCGACTTCAGATGGCTTAATGCAAGAACCGTGAAGGATGCTTACCCGCTGCCCCACCAAGCCGATGCTCTAGCCGCGCTCGGTGGGAACGCATTCTTTTCCACAATGGACCTGACATCTGGCTTTTACAATGTCCCTTTGCACCCCGATGACAGGAAGTACACCGCGTTCTCGTCGCCTTTCGGACTACATGAATGGAATCGCCTTCCTCAGGGTTTGTGTAATAGTCCGGCGACGTTCATGAGGATGATGATGTCCATATTCGGCGACGAGAACTTCACAAGCCTGTTGTGTTACCTTGACGACCTCATGGTATTCGCGCCTACAGAGGAAGTTGCACTCCAACGCCTGCAGATGGTGTTTGCCCGCCTCAAGGAGCACAACCTTAAGCTCGCACCCAAAAAGTGCTTCTTCCTCAGAAGGACTGTGAAGTTTCTTGGGCACGTTGTCAGTGAAGACGGTGTTCAAACTGACCCCGAGAAAGTGAGAGCCATAAATGACGTCCAAATCACCGATCTCATGGAATCTGATGGGAAAACGCCTTGCCCTAGTAAAATCAGGTCTTACTTAGGTATGGTGATGTACTACCAAGGCTTCATTGAGGCATGTTCTGCCAAAGCAAAGCCGTTGTTCAGGCTCACAGCTGAACCTGGTTCTCAGCACAAGCAGAAAGAGGTCACAAACCTGTCAAGAAGGGAGGTCAGGACAAGCTGTCGCCTGCTGATTGGACCGAGGCATGCCAAATCGCATTTGAGACACTGAAGCACGACCTCATGACCAGTGTCACTCTTGCCCACCCAGACTTCGACTCCCCATTCATCCTGGCCATCGATGCATCTTTTGATGGGATTGGGGCTGTCCTGTCGCAACTGCCACCTGGTGAGAGGGTTGCCAGACCGATTGCATTTGCGAGTAGAACTCTCTCACGCTCTCAGTTGAACTACCCTGCACACCGGCTTGAATTCCTCGCTTTGAAATGGGCAGTGTGTGACAAATTCAGTCATTGGTTGAAAGGCAGACACTTCACAATATGGACTGACAATAACCCTTTGACGTACATTCTGACCAAACCTAGACTGGATGCGTGTGAACAGCGCTGGGTGGCAAAGCTCGCTGCGTATGACTTTGACTTAAAGTACATCCCAGGCCCAAAGAACATCGTAGCCGACGCCCTGAGCCGTGAGCCATTTGTCCAGTCGTGTGTGGGTCATCGCCTTGTGACCGAGCCTTATGCCTCACTCTTAAACCAGGTCAATGGTGTTAATGACAAGACGGTCCAAGCTGTGTTTAGAGTGACTAATAACTATCATGCTGTCGTGGATGGAGGTGGTGGACCTACGGACGAGCCAGTGCTGGTAGCGCTTCCACCGACCACGAGTGGCTCAGTTGAGTCAGAGGATGTCGCAGCAGTTCTCAGTGCTCAGTCTACTGGCGGTGTGGGCCATGTGATGGGTACGGGGGTTACCCCCGGCCTTCTGCAAGAGGAGGATCAGTCCACTGCACTCCATCAGAGCCAGCTTGTCAGTTCACAGGAGCAGGACAGCGCTATAAGCAGGGCCATGTACTTTGTTCAGAGGCACAAGAGGCCTACCAGGCGTGAGAGAGCTGCTGAGCCACGTAGTGTGGTCAAATTGCTGAAGCATTGGAGTAGACTCACCATACGGGATGGCATGCTGTTTAAGGCAAAGAAAGATCCCCACATGAACAAGAAGATCTTCCAGTTCATAGTCCCTGACTCGCTAAAGCGAAAAGTCCTCCATGGTCTCCATGATGCGGCAGGTCACCAGGGCCAACACCGTACCTTGTCTCTGGTGAGACAACGGTTCTTCTGGAGTGGCATGGAACATGACATCAAGAACTACGTCCGGACCTGTCAGCGCTGCATTGTCGGGAAGACACCTGAGCCGCACAGCCGAGCCCCGCTCAAGAACATAGTAACCTCTGAGCCTATGGAGTTAGTCTGCATAGACTTTTGGTCTGCTGAACAAGGGAACAAGTCTGTGGACGTTTTAGTTGTAACTGACCATTTCTCCAAGTTGGCACACGCCTTTCCGTGCAAGAATCAGACTGCCAAAGAAGTTGCTCGTCGTCTCTGGAATGACTTCTTCCTCATTTACGGTTTCCCGCGCCGTATCCACTCAGACCAAGGTGCTACCTTTGAGAGCAAGCTGATCAGGGAACTCCTAGAGTTGTCTGGGGTGCAGAAGTCCCATACGACCCCATATCACCCCATGGGAAACGGAGTCACAGAGAGGTTTAACAGAACACTGGGTGGCATGATCAGGTCCCTTCCCCCTCAACCCAAGGCGAAGTGGCCACAGATGCTGCACCTGCTTACCTTCTGCTACAACTGCACGGAACATGAGACGACGGGATTCGCCCCGTTCTACCTCGTGTTCGGGAGGATACCTCGCCTTCCCATAGATGTCGTGTTTCAGCATGCTCTCACCAACGACACTGTTGTCAGTCATTCGGACTTTGTGTCCCACCTGAAGCAGGACCTGCACGAAGCTGCTGAGATTGTTCGGAGGAACAGTCTCAGGGAACAAACTCGCCATGCCGAACTGTACAACCGCAGGGTCAAAGGTTCACCTCTCAGCGTTGGGGACAGAGTGTTGATTGCCAACAGAGGTGTACCGGGGAAACGCAAAGTCGCAGACAAGTGGGAGTCAACCCCAAATGAGGTCGTGTCTGTCAACCCTGACATCAACGTCTACCGGGTCAAGGATTGCCTGACAGGACGAGAGAGAGTCGTTCACAGAAATCTGCTACTCGACGTCAGCTTCTTGCCCTGTGATGAGGACGCGGACAGTGGATCTGCACAGTCATGGTGCGACGCTGCAGTGAACGGAAGTGAACTGTGCCCTGATGTTCCTGATGTGATGGAAGACAGTGACGTTCGTACGGTCAACTGGCTTATGCAGACAAGTAATGTTGCAGTTTGTTCAGAAGGGGATGATGGCTCGCTTGACCCAGGGTCTGATGCCGCCCAGACTGACTCTGTCCCAGTCACTACGTCTGGTCATACTGATCATTCGGAACTTGGACAGGCTGCGTCCCATTCCGCAGTCCGCGGTGCAGGATGCCTGCCACAGTCCTCTCGAGACATGGTCCCCCCAGACTTCCCCAGTTTGGACTTGACCCCTCCTTCTACTGTCCTTCCCAACAAGTCCCCTTTGGTCACTGACCCTGCTGACATGCCACCTCCTGATGGCTCCCCCACAGTCAGGGCCCGTCCGGACTTTGACCCTCTTGTCACTGACGCCCCTGACTCAGCCATTCACGACCTTGGCTGTCCAGACTCTGACGTTCTAGGCCCTTTAGCTCAGGTGTATTGCTCGCGGCCTGGTGGTCGCATTCTCAGGGATCGTGGGTCCATCAGGCCCCCTAGACGCCTTGTCTGTGAGATGAATGATCTAGCCGTAGGTAAGGGTTCTGTGTCCTCTGTTTCCGTCCGTTCTTTGGTTCAGTTCTTTTCGAACGCACATGCGATTTAGACATTGGGGTTTTGAGAATATGTAACCAGCAGTGGTGTTTTAGCTGTGCACTTGGTGTTGCAGGACCATTGTTTTACCATTCAGAGGTGTAACGGGCATCTTTGAGTCTGTGTTTAGATAGGAGTTTGATCGCCTCCTTACTCTACACACTCCTTTTTTTTAGGGAGAGTTTTTGAACTGACATGTACTTAGGTTTGTTCCTTGCACCTGAGTTTTCTTTCCTCTTACCTCGGTGTGTGTGCGTTTCCTTTTGCCCATGTTTTTTTGTTTGTTCCTTTTTTGTCTTGTCTCGAGGGTTGCACTTCCCATATTTTGCAGGATTTCAGGGGGGTGTATGTAACAGGTTTAAAAAGGACCCTTGTGTTTGTCCATTGTTATGTGAAACTCCTGCTAAAATATGTAAAGTCTGTTGGTTTCCCTGCAATGAGCGGCGAGTTGGCGCCATCTGCTGGTAGCCTGCCTTCTATAAATTTGACCGGAAACCGAGACCATTCGGCAGTTCTGCAGTTGACTGCTCCCGGTAAGGCAGGCTCCGGTCATTCTCCACAAACTACCTCTATGAAACGAATATTACATTCTGTTCAAAATGCATAGCCATATGGTAGCTTTTTGTTATATTGTCGGAGTGTATTTTCTTTTCTAGTGTTTGTTATCCCCTACCCTCATGTTGTCATGCTAGCTTAGTTTCATCCATTAGTGAGGCTAATGCTTTTCTTCCCCATAGATGTCCGTGCAGATGGCTCTAACGGCATGTTCTTTTTATGCAAATGTGCTCATTGCAGGTAAATGTTTTAATAATTGTCTCATATTGATTGTAACATGTCAGACGTTATGTTAAGTTTCATGTTAATGTTTGTTGCACTGTCCACCATTACGGGGACAATGTGCACCGCAGTATTTTATAGTCACCATTAGGGGGTGCTATAAGACATGGTTTTTATTTGACAAGCATGTTTCTGCTTTTTTTGCACTTTGTATCTTGTTCTTTTCTAATTTTCTATAAAAAACTATAAGAAGTGATGATATTGGTTAAAAACAATTGGATATATTGTATCAAAACAGTTGTAAAAGTGAAGAAAAAAAACCACTATACGATCACCTGTATTCGGCAGTTCTGCAGTTGACTGCTCCCGATGTCCGTGCAGATGGCTCTAACGGCATGTTCTTTTTATGCAAATGTGCTCATTGCAGATGTGCTCATTGCAGCAGATATATAAAGGACTACATCATCACAGACTCACTGTGTGTTACTGGCGGGACGGGTCTACAACAGTTACATATATACACGATCTTATCCATCCATGCATCACAAATATCCCCCATCTTCTGCCCTCACTTCACACTAAGAACTTTGGGTTCTTTTATTGTATTGTCTTTTTATTTATACAGAAATGTTATTTGTAAACATGAGGCCTGTTAGAACAATAAAAGCCAATAATTATATTGCCTATCAGAAAGGGAATGGAAGACAAAGCTGTGATAAAAGTGGTCTGGCTCATAAGCAGTTTCTGCCCTCTTTTTCCTTCTTTTAGCAGCTAAATCCTGGAAACAAACATAAGAGTCATCAGAGCAGAATCTGTCAGTATTTTGGATGGCTGACGTGCTTTAGAAGCTAAATCAAATCAAACTTTATTTATATAGAACTTTTCATACATTGAAAATGTGATGATAATTTTACTCACATCAGGCGCTGTAGACCAATAAATCCACTCAAATAAGCCACAATTTAATATTCAATATTCAGTTATTCAACATTGTATTAATCATCCAGGATCAGAAGTAAAACACAGGAAATTAAAAAACAGCTGAGCATATTCCCTCATTAGACATTTACCTTCATACCTTCTTTGTGCCAGAAATTAAAAGTCCTTGCTGCAGTGCCGATCTTGACAAATATTTTCAACAGTTCATAGCCTGGGTCATGGCCCCTGATTGGTTAATCGGTGCTCTTTCAATACTGCTTATGGACAAGCAGTATTGATGTCACAATACCAGGTGAATGAATGGATAGTTTAAAAGTTGTGGATAAAGATAAAAGTGCACAGCGGTTGCAGTTTTAAATCAATTCTCTGGTACAATTATGGCTACTGAGGCTCTGGCCTCGATCGTACACTTCCCGCTAGCTGCTTCTCACTAGCCGCTACCCGCAAATTACGTGGTTTAGGAACCGCCGCTAACCGCTAATGCAATCTTCCGCTCCCTAAAGCCGCTAGCCATTATGCCGACTCCCTTACTCACATCGTAGGTGTGGCAGTGGGCGTGTCTTTTGATGTTCCGCAAACTCGGTATCTTGCGATCCTGGGTTGCGGTTAGCGGATGGTCTGACCATGTGACTTGTGACATTCAACCCAGAACTGGAAGAGTTTGTGCTCGTGTGTGTGTGTGTGTGTGTGTGTGTGTGTGTGTGTGTGTGTGTGTGTGTGTGCGCTGACCTGCAGCGAAGAGCATGAAGGCAACAGGACCGTAGAACTTCCTTCTTGTTCCAATGCAAACGGCAACCAAAGCTACCAAAAATGACATCAACACGAGGGCTCCACCCCCTAGCAACAGGGCCAGCGTGACAACCTGCCAGTCTGGAGTGGAGGGTGGGAAAGAAAAGGGAGCAAGATTAGGGAAGCAGTAGGAAGCATGAGAACAGCTGAGTAGAAATAAACATCACACACATATTTGCATGAAAACATGAATAATTGGAAGAGTGAATGTACATCAGAGCTAAAAAAAACAAAAAAAACTCAGATGTTGCCTCAGGAGGAGATAAAGACCAGCAGGCAGCATATCATTTTACTTTTGATTACTTCTCTATCATTTACCACCGACAAGTGTGTTTATCAGAGGGAGGAGGAAAGGACACGATAGATTACTAGAGCACAAATACATTGACCGCACAAAAAGAGCTGGATGTGGAAAAATGGAGGGATGAACGGGATAAATAAGTGGAGACTGTAGAAAATAAACATTTATGCAGAACAGGCAAAAAAAGGGAGGATGCTTATAAGGCAAAAGAAAATGAAAAAGCAATAAATAACAGAGAACACTAGGATAGCATAAAGATAAATGAACAAGAAAAGGAAGATAAGCGGGAGAGAAAGTGGGTAAGTCAAGAAAAAGAAAATGGAGGGCAGAGACCAGATAACTGATAACTGCAAAATAGAAAGAACAAAAAAAAGTCATGTATTATAGTATCCTAATATGTTATAAAAATTAAAAATGACTTAATAGGCTGAAGAAAAAGGAATGGAAAGAGAGAGGAAGAACATAAAGAGAAGAGAGTTGTAATAATAATAATACATTTTATTTATCAGCACCTTTCATGACACTCAAGGACACTTTACAAATAAAACTAGTGCAAACAATAAAAAAAAAAAAAAGAAATATTATAAAACAACATAAAAGGCTAAACAGGAAACAGTGGATTTACACAGTAGGTGGATGGAGGAGGAGGAGGATCTGTGGGAGCCAGAGGAGGTAGCTATGTGGAGGAGATCAGAAAGATAAGGAGGGGCGAGGTTATGGATCCTGGATTTAGTGGAAGCCAGTTTAATTGTTGAAGGACAGGAGTGAGGTGGTGAAAAAAGAGGGGGATCTAGTGATGATGCGGGCAGCTGAAGCTTGTGGGGGACTGTGAGGAGGACGATAGAGGAGTAAGTTACAGTAATCTAAATTGGAGGTGACAAGGCTGTGGACAAGGATAGAAGAGGAATGAACACTGAGGGAAGGACGGAGATGATTAATGTTATGGAGGTGGAAATATGCAGACCGGGTTATGGTGTTAATATGAGACTGGAAAGACAAGGAGCTATGGAGGATGACACCTGAGGGGGAAAGAAACTGAGGAGCTGTCATTGTACGGGAAAAGCTGTCTACTTTGGATAGTGTAGATTTTGTGCTGATGAGAATGAACTCCGTTTCATCAATATTTAATTCTAGAACATTTTAAGTGAACCATGATTTTATTTCAGATAGGCAGCAGGTGAGGAAGGAAGGTGGGAGTGTGGACTGAGGTTTACTGGACAGGTAGATCTAGGTGTCATCCCTAAAACAGTGAAAATTGATATTAAATTGACAAAAAAAATATTGACAAGAGGAAGAAGGTAAGTGATGAAAAAAAGGTGGCCCCAGGACAGAGACCTGAGGGACACCTGACGAACCAGGGGAGTGATGAGATCTAAAGGATTTAAGGTGAATGAACTGAGCGCAGCCAGAAAAATGAGAATGAAACCAGTTGAGGCACGAGTAGTGACCAAAAATTTATATCACGGTATTTTTCAAAATGATATCGGTTTCACAGTATATCACAGTTTTTTTTTTTGAAGGCACAACTGGGTGTTAACCACATTTTCTAATCATTTAGAGAGGAATTGCTGCAGTAAATTGGCTTAGAATGACCTATTTTACTGTCACGAGGAGTGAATATTGTAGAAAAACATTCATATCTACACTAGTGTTAATACAGGTTTGCATGGCCTCACAAAATTATACTATTTACAAAGAGGTGGCACTCATGATTCTAATTAAGTGAAGGAATCAGAATGCATGATAGTTGCAGTTAAAATACAGAACCCTTTTATTTTTCACATTTTGCAAACAACTTGAAAAAACATTTTGTTAAAAAAATCAACATTAACTACATAATGTAAACAACGTTCTCAAGATATTTATTAAACAAAGTATGCAACTTGCAATATTCAAGTTTTGAAAAAAAAAGCATTATCCTGTAGCAGCATATAAACAATATTCACACATTACAACTTTATGGACAGACTAAATATATAATATTAATAAATAAGGCCTGAAGCCGTCTTTCTCCACAGTACTTAGCGGTTCCATGTCTTTCGCTAAGTGGACAGTGATCGCGCTGGTTATTTCGATCCACCGTTTACTTTTTTTTATCATAGGCAGCGCCCCTAGCAAACGCGTCTTTAATTGTCATCTGACTTGACTTTTCTACAGCAGTAACGTTACTAGCGTTAGCCGCAGAGGATGCAGACCTCAGCTTCATGCATTCCTTGTATTCTAACAAATGTTTGCGGCTTAGGCGGTGTAGCAGATTGTTGGTGTTGCCTCCCGCAGCTACAACTTTAGCTCGGCAACATTTGCAGATTATTGTAGTTTGTTGGACGTCATCTTTTTTAAATCCAAAGAACTTCCACACGACAGACACGGCTCCTCATTTAAGAAGAAGTTCCTCAGTCTTATGTTGTCGTTCTGGAGCTTCCACTTCGGGACTTTCTCTGTTAGCAGCCATCACCGTTTAACCATAAACTAGTAGCGTGTTGTGCCTCCAGTGCAACTGCAAAACAGTCCCCTGTCAAACAATGTTCTGCGGCACTTACGTTCCGCCGCGCGTCATTCCCAACGTTGTGTACGCTACAGTACATACTCACCGGTATTACGGTACATGAAAAATTCATATCATAAGAAAAATAAACACCGGTATGCGGTATGAACCGGTATACTGCCCAGCACTAGGAGAACATGGAAACTCGCACAGAAAGACCTGCTGAGGTTCGAACCTCCCACTAAAATACCAAAATATTCCTTTCTGACAAAATATGACACTGTGTGGCAAAAACCAATTTCTAGTTTTCAAAACGGATACTGGAGTTGTCTTATGTTTTTTATCAGTATGTGCACCACCATGAGTTTAGGAGGTGATGAGCATCTCTGAGAGGGTGGACGGCGATAAAAGAGGATAAACGTGCAAGTGGAGAAGGATCGACATAATGGTTTAGAGAAAAAGAGACAAGATCTTGGAAATGGCATAAGGAGGAGAGAAAAGAAAGAGGCGGAGGATGGTGAAGGTATAACTGAGTGTGAAGGAGTGAAGTGAGGAAGGGAAAAGATTTAGGGGAGGGCAAAGAGGACAGAGGAGTGATGAAGAGAGAGATCCCTAAATGTAGCTGAGATTCCAAAAAGCTTACTGGCATGTTATCAAAAATCGAAGTGCATTCATATCTACAGGGAACAGATGAAACTGTTGTGCAGTGAAAAAAATCACTCACACACACACTGACTACTGCTTCAGTGACTGTGTTTCCATACCGGCCCGGCAGATCAACACCATTCTCTCTGATCAGTAAAACAAAGATGCTGAAAGTACCTCACAATGCGAACTGTTGTTCAGCGTTCAACCCAGCTGTCTTTGCCACAGCGACACAGGAACTATTCAACCTTGGCTTCACCTCTAAACTCTGCAACTGTAATCTTAGATCTCCTCATCCAGTGCCCTGTCAAGCAGCGGTAATGTCTCCCTCTGGGATTGTTGTTGAAAAGTTGCGCACAGCCAAAGGAAAAACAGACTATGAAAATGCTGCAAAAGAAAGAACAAAGGGCTGGGTAGCAGCGCTCATGCCCTTTGATTTGAAGTGTTGGGCTTTCATTCTGACTCTGATGCTTCCACCTCTCTCAACTCATCTGGACAGTGTTTTTGGTGAGCTGGTGCACCTTTCACCTACACTATATAGGCTATCTGTTCGGGTCTATGGTGCTGACCTGCCCAGACAGCAGGGTTTTTCCATTTCCCTGCTCTCCCTCTCACCATTCCTCTTGTATGTACCTTTGCATGTAGGGCACGTGTGTCAAACACAAGGCCCGCGGGCCAAATGTGGCCCGCCACATCATTTTATGTGGCCCTTGAGAGCTTGGGCATTATTGGTTTAAATTTTAAACCAATATTTTAAGACTTAAAATAAGCTTACACCACTTTAAAAGCCCATATAGACAATAAACTACACCTCCCATCATGCATTTCGTTATTACCCACAATGATAACAGTAGCTATGAGCAAGACGGTTTTTAAGAACTGATGGACTTCAGGTGAAATAAGGTGAAATAACAGTATGTCTTTTGTGTAATTTAGTGTGAAAGAGTTTAATGTACGTTGGCATTTTGACAGCAAACACGGAGCTAAGTATGCTAAATTTAGCCTGCAAGAAAAACAAAGAACCGCTTCCGCTTCTGAAACTGAGGTAATGGATACTCTTAAAACCAAAAACTCTGAGTTTAATATAATAATGACTTAAATATTTGAAACTTGAGTACATAATAAAGAAACTGTTGTTTAACTATTTAATAAGATGAAGTTGAATTTATTTTGATTTTTATTGCATTTTGTTACATTCATGCCGTCGATCTGGCCCTTCGAGGGCAACCATGATGCTGATGTGGCCATGAAATGATGCTGATGTGGCTGCGGGTGGGTTGTCCTGGGGGGGCTGGCACCAGTGTTGTTACAGGTGTGGCTAGTGTAAGACAGGGTTTTGGCTGTCCGTAACTATTGTCTTACATATTACTTAATTAAACTATCTGAGGGCTGTGGGTGAAGAAAGAGCACGGGGACAACTCCGGTGTAACTGGATCCACTTTAATGTGCGAACAAAAACGTAGGACAACAGAACACTGACAACAAGAATTGGCATCTTCACCTTTAACGTATCACTCCGCAGAACGTAATCACAACTCAAATTACCTGCATATAAAGTGCGGCATATTATATAGTTCCAAATGAAACCCAAACAATGGAACACAATATTCATAAATGTAGTTACAAATAAAGAATGAATAATGCAAAATAAATCTCATCTCACATTCTTCCCTTTCTTCAGATGAAATGTCCTCATTTCAAAGTTTAAGAAAATAAATCTCATCTCAACAATGAAACAGCAGAGAAAACAAGTGCTCTGTAACTAACAACTGGGCAAATATACCAGGTAGATGAATAGAAAAACTAACGATAAGACCACTACAAATGTCTGAAAACTGCACCATATGCTATCCCATATTACATACAGATTTAATAAACATTCATACTTGTACTTCAAAATCGTGCCATATCTGAATTATGAAACCATAAAACACATGCAGCATTTGTTTTCGAACATATAACAGAAGTCAGTAACATACTTTCACTTTTCTTTTCACACATCGTATTTCAGGTTGTTTCATTTTTTTTTTCTTTTTTTTGTGCAAACACTGTCCGTCTGCAAATGTTAAATGCAAACCCACAATAATCAGCAAATACATTTTCAGTGTCCCAAGAAATGTGCATAAGCTGTCCTTCGAAAATAAGAGGGGTTGCTCACAGCAAGAACCGCTGTGGTCTCCTAACAATCCGTCCATAGCGTGTTGTCGGTGGGGCACCAGAGTGTGTCCCAGCAGATGCTGCAGGAACAGTGTCAGTCCTGTGGTTCTGTTGTAGGTGAACTCGTGACATCCGTCCTGAAGGTCTGTGCATCAGGGGAACAGAGGGGCAGGCAGGGGCAGAAACCTGTTCAGTTTCAGATGATTGAAGGTATATGGGGAGTGAACCAGACAATGAAGTATACCTCGGGAGAGTGTTCATTGGCAGGTGAGGTACAAGGTGGTTCACTGGTGCTGAAGATGTGTCCCAAGTGGAACGATAAGGCTTCAGTCTATCATAGTGAATAACTTTTGATGCAGTTTGAGGATGTTTCAAATCCAAGAGTGTGTATACAAGTCCATCATTATCTGATGAGATGACTTTGTAAGGTCCAGTCCAGTTAGATTCAAGTTTCTTTCTCTGCGTAGTGGGATCATCCATCCATCCAAATCTCCAAACTGATAAGGTTTGAACTTGACATGTTTGTTGAAGTAGTACTCACACTTGAGTCTCTGGTCCTCACGATGAGAGTGAACCGTTCGAAAAACTGTGTCAAGGCGTTTCACCAGTTCTGCGCCATAATTCCGTGGAGTCTGTGACATCACAGGTGTAGAGAGATCCACATTAGCTGGAACACAAGGCTCCCTTCCATGAGCAAGGAAATAAGGTGAGTATCCAGTGCTAGAATGTGGAGTAGAGTTGAAAGAGAGAACCACTGCTGGCAAATAGTGGTCCCATTCACCACCATGTTGATGAATGAGTTTAGCCAACTGTTGTTTTAGAGTTCGGTTAAATCTCTCTACCATCCCATTTCCACGGGGGTGGTATGGAGAGGTTCTTTTCTTTTTGATGTTCAGTCTGTGACATATCGTTTGAATGATTTCAGATTCATACTGTCTTCCCTGATCTGAAAAAAGTTCTTCTGGAACTCCATGTTCAGGAATGTATCTCTCACAAAGTAGTTGTGCTACCGTAGCAGCTGTCTGATCTGACATGGGAAAAGCACTGACATACTTTGTAAAATGATCTTGTATGACAAGCACATACTTATGACCTCGTGAGGTGACTGGGAGCTCAGTAATATCTGTGCATAAAAACTGGAATGGTCTTTCTGCTTGTATGGATTGCAGGGGAGCTCTGTGTCGTGGTACAGGTTTTCTGTAAGCTTCACATGTATGACACATATCACAGAAATGATCAATATCAGACCTCATGTTTGACCAATAGCACATAGTCAGGGCTTTCTTGAATGTGCGATCAGCGCTGTAATGACCTGAGCAGGGATTGCCATGGAGAATGTTCATAGTCTCTGTGATTAGTGATGAGGGAATCAGCACTTGGTACACCTCTGGCTTTCCTGGTGCAATGTGTGCCTTTCGACAGAGTAAGTCATTACACAGTACAAGTTTGGGGAATTGCCACCAGAGTTTTCTCAGAACTTTCCCTTTAACATGTCTGAGGTATGGTCGTTTGTTATTCTGTACCCATGTGTGCACTTCAGAGAGAATGGGATCTGAAAGTTGTTTGGATAAAATGTCATTTGCTTGAGTTGAAAGTGTGTGTTGTAACATTTCCACACCTGTGTTTGTCATGTGAACAGCAGCAGTGTCTTTTTCTGAAGAGCAAACCTGAGCTGTTGTGCTGAAGACTGAAGAAGGTTGCACCGGAGGATTGTGCAGCTGTGGAACTGGAAGAGAAGTTTCCACTTTAACAGGAGAGGAGTGGTTATCCTGGGAGGGAGGCACTGTTTCCTCTGGAACCACCGGGTCCTGTTGTGAGAGGGGAATCTGTGACATAGCATCAGCATTTGTGTGTTTCTTTCCTTCTTTGTGTTTTATTGTCCATTGATAAGGATCCAACTCCAAAGCCCAACGACCTCGTCGTCCTGTCGGGTCATGTGTGACATCCAGTTTGCGTAAACTGAGGAGTGGACGATGATCAGTAATGACTGTAAATGGATTACAACTCAAGTAGTGTCTGAAGTGTCTGACAGACCAGACAATGGCCCAAAGTTCTTTATCATATGTGGACCATTTCTTCTCTGTGCGGGTCAGAACATGACTTGCATATGCTATAACCCGTTCTTTCCCATTTTGAACCTGAGAGAGCACTGAGCCAATAGCATAGTTAGACACGTCTGTACTGAGAATGAATGGCTGATGAAAGTTGGGAAATGTCATTATTGGAGGGGAGGTGAGTGCATCTTTTAATGTCTGAAATGAAGCTGTACACTCTTCAGTCCATTCAAATGGCACATGTTTTTGTTTGAGTCTGTGAAGAGGATGAGCAATGAATGCATACTTGTGCACAAATCGTCTGTAATAAGAGCAAAGTCCCAGAAATGCTCTTACCTCAGTGGGTGATTTTGGGACAGGCCATTCACCTATACGTTGGCTGTTGACTGGGTCCAGTGCCAGTCCATCACGTGAAACAATGTGTCCCATGTACTTGACAGCAGATTTGCAAAAGTCACATTTCTTTGGATTTAGCTTCAAACCTGCTTGTCTGAAGCGTGTGAGAATGTCAGTCAGGTTTTGAAGGTGATCATTGAAGTCTCGTCCCATACAAATGATGTCATCTAGGTAAATGACACATGTTGTCCAGTGAAGACCCCTTAAAACAAGTTCCATTAGTCTCTGAAAAGTTGGTGGTGAGTTTTTCAGACCCATGGGCATCACTTTGAATTGGTAGAGACCATCGCCTGTTGTAAATGCTGTTTTGGGTCTGTCTGCAGGATGCATTTCAACTTGCCAGTATCCACTTGACATGTCCATGGTAGAGAAGAACTGAGAGCCAGATAGTGCATCTAAACTATCATCAACCCTCGGAAGAGGATGTGCATCAGTGATGGTAACTGAGTTCAGTTTTCTGAAATCGACACAAAATCTGTATGTGCCATCTTTCTTTTTCACCATGACCACTGGGCTGGCCCAGGGGCTTGTACTGTCTTCAATGAGATCCTGAGCTTTAAGTTCCTCAATTTGATGTTGGATTTCTGTTTTCATGGAAGGAGAGGTACGGTAAGCTCGTTGCGAGATGGGAGTGTCACAGCTGGTCGAGATTTTGTGTGTGACCAGGTCTGTCCTTCCAAAGTCATGTGAGTGCTTACTGAACACATCTGAGAATGAGGTTAAAGTGTCTTTCAGTTTCTTGTGCTGTGCACAGGGTTTGAAATATCAGGCAGTAAAGGTGGGTTAGATATGACAGGTTGTTGAATGTCAATATTACACACAGACTTTTCCATCACAGCGTACTCATCGTTATTGTTGTCAGATGTAGCATGAAAAGTTCCTATCTGAGTGCCACAATGTAACATGACTTTCTCACTGGAGGGGTTTGCTACTTTCACATAGATGGAACCTTGTTCAGCATTTGCTACAGTCCATGCAAAACCAGTAGCTGAATGATCAGTGTAGTGTGGTTCAAACACACCTGCATAGTCATGAGGTACTAGTCCTTTGAGTGGCACATCTAGTGTAGCAGTGATGACCATCTCTGACATGGCTGGAACTGTTACTGTAGAAGAAACTGTAACATTAGTCAGTTTTGGGACATACTGATGTGGGCTAACCAGTGGCACGACTTTGTCATCTACTATGAGAGCCATGTTGCATGTGTTCACAATAATTCCGTTAGCAACCAGAAAATCCCAGCCCAAAATCAGGGGTTTAGTACAGTTTCTGACAACTTGAAGGGCATGTGTCATTGGCTTGTGAGCAATACTCAAATTGACTGAGACAGAACCAACTGAGTCCAAAGGGTCACCTGTGACACCAGTGAGAGGAACAAACTGTTTCACAACGGGCTTTTTGTAGAGAGAAGTTGTAGACATCCTAAAATCTTCACTGATGACTGAAATGTCAGCTCCAGTGTCAACAAAAGCATGCACAACAGTGTCCTCAATCACAACTGACACATATCTTTTTGAAACATCAACTTCAGATAAACAGTCTCTGGTAAAGTCAGTAGAAGAGGCATTAAAGTCTTTATGGACCTGGGTAGTGTCTGTAGCTGGCAATTGGCCCGCATTGTCAACTACTTGTACTTTACCTTATTTGTGTGAGAAGGAGAGTGGAAGCGTACGTGTCCAGGACTTGGAAGCGATGAGAGTGATGAGAAGAATGAGAGGGATGTCTATCCTCACGGCGTTCAGGAGAGCGGCCACGCTCTGTGTAGTCTCTGCATGATGGGCTGTAACCACCTGTAGGGCGCTCAGATGATCCAGAATGAGTGTAGGAATCCCTTCTGCCATAGCGGTCTCTTTCATGCCTTGAAGGTCTGTAGGAGCTATCACGAGCTGAGTACCGGTCATAGGAGGAGTCTCTGTAGGTGTTTCTGTCTGAGGAGTAGTAATGGCTGTGGCCTCGTCCACCATCAGGAGTGAGGCTCCGCTGACGAGCTCTGTGATCCGATGAGCCACGGCGTGTGTCTTGTCGCTGACGTTGCACCTCTAGCTGTAATTGCTCTATTCTTTCTAAGAGTGTCTCCAGTGTTCTCTGCATCTTTTGAAGATCATCTGAGGTGGCAGAGTGGACACCAAGAGAAGTAGAGGATGCAGAAAGGTGAGTAGGTGTTAAGAGAGGGACAACAGGTGAGGCAGGTGTCTGAGGAAAAGATGGCAGAGTGCTTGGAGATGAAAACACCCTGCTAGCATGATGAGCTGTCTCAATCTGTAGTGCGAATTTAAGTGCAGAATCCAGTGTTTTGACACCATGCTCATGACAACGTAGCTGCAGGTACGGCTCAATACCAGCAATGAAGCGTCTGAATTTTTCTCCATCTTTAGCATTTTGTCCAAATGTGGGAAAAGCTTCCTCCACCAGTCGGCTAATTTCAGCAGCAAAAACTGGAAGGGCCTCTCCAGGCAGGCGAGTACGTGCATTGACATAACTTTGAAATGTTGATAGGTAAGCAGTCTATCCAAAAACAGCTTTCAGTTTTTCTTTCGCAGAGTCGTAGTCAGATTTCGTTGCATTAGGTAGGCTATCCCAATAACTAAAAGCAGCACCACCAAGGCGTGTGGGCAGCAGTTTAGCCAAACTGTCTTCATCATAATTAGGAGCAGCCTCGACAGCCACTTCAAAACGTCTGCACCATTTAAAAAAATCCTCTTTTCCATCGCCCATGAAAACATGAGGAAAATCTCCTTTACAAAACTGTGGCATAACATGGCTAGGAGGAAAGGGCAGTTCGTTCCAAAGGTTATTGTGACTTGCCATATTTATTTTCAGTGCCCACTGTATGAACTGGCGAGGACACGGCCCTTAAATGGGCATGTGTAGCTTCACAGTCTTAGCTTTGGTGAGCTAGGTGAGTCTACTTTGCTGCTCAAATTTTCAGAGTGACACAGGAACAACTTTACCATGCAACCGTCCCATGTAGAAAAGTTCACAAGCAGCACTCCCATATGAAGCAGCGAGAAAATCCACGGAGAATGCAGAAAAGCAATATCCACTTTATCAGTCTCTGTAATTCACTTTTATGTTGCTTTGTTGTTATCTTGATAATATAATGTCCACCAGAGTTCGTTTTATTCCATCAGCACACTGACTGAGTCACTAGCTTGGCGTTAGCTTGAAGCAGGAGCAGTCCACGGTGAGGAAGGAAAAAAAAAAACAGGTGCCGTCTCGTGCAGGCAGTCGGCTCGTTAAGCCCCGGCAAAACTCAAAACTCTGCAAAAATTAGCAGACCACAAACCCGCTGCCACCAGTGTAAGACAGGGTTTTGGCTGTCCGTAACTATTGTCTTACAAACTATCTGAGGGCTGTGGGTGAAGAAAGAGCACGGGGACAACTCCGGTGTAACTGGATCCACTTTAATGTGCGAACGAAAAACGTAGGACAACAGAACACTGACAACAAGAATTGGCATCTTCACCTTTAACGTATCACTCCGTAGAACGTAATCACAACTCAAATTACCTACATATAAAGTGCGGCATATTATATAGTTCCAAATGAAACCCAAACAATGGAACACAATATTCATAAATGTAGTTACAAATAAAGAATGAATAATGCAAAATAAATCTCATCTCACACTAACTTTGGTGGTGGGGTTGCCATTGGCACACTTCGGTCACCCCGGCCTCCTGGTGCTTGACTATCTCCCCCTGCCAACTAGATCCCTCTGAGAGAAGGCGACCCCCTGCAGTTGGGGGGCCCTCTCTGTGGGTCCGGTGCCCCGTGCCCTTCTGGGGCTGGGGAGGGTGCCTCTTGAACACTGTGGTGGTGGTCCAGGTGTGAAGGATGGGGAATACCTTTCCCCACCCTTGTGCCACCCCTCAGTGCTACTGGGGTGCTGACTTTCCCTGGGGTGTGGTGGGCTCGTCGCCTCGGCGGGTCCCGTGACCCGTAGGGGACGGTGCTGCTGTGTATAGGGGGGTTGCATCAAGCATCACTTCACCAGAAACCATATAGTCATTTAAATACACCACCACACACAGTGATGACTACCTGTCAGGAGTCGTTCTGTCCTGTATTCTTCAAGATGGCGCCGCAGATGGCTGCCTCGGTGACTTGGTGCGTCTTGTTTTGTCTTGTTTTGTCCGTTAATTCAGTTTTTTGCTGTGAAACCCGGAGCTCTTACACCAGAGAAGAGCTCATAAACATCAGGGGAACAACAACAACAGCTTTTATTCCCACTTTGCTCACATCATCAGTGGATTTATTGGACATTTTAGTCAAAGGTGCGCTCACCTTTGCTCACGCAGTGAAACGTCGGAGGAGAGGAAAACGCGCAGGGGCTCTCGTGCGTCTCCGCCGGCGCGGACATCGCACACCGCTACCTGGAATATTTCTTTCCAACGTGCGTTCACTGCACAACAAACTGGACGAACTTTAGCTACTTGTTGGGAAAGACAGAGACTTTTCTTCATCTTCTGTTTTATGCTTCACGGAGACGTGGTTGTGTGGACTGATACCGGACTCTGCGCTGCAGCTGGCAGGCTTCCAGCTTTTCAGATCGGGACGCGCAACTTTCAGGCAAGACGAAAGGTGGAGGAATCTGTTTCTACATTAACAGTGGCTGGTGTAAGGATGTGACAGTGATCCAGCAACATTGTTCTCCTGATCTGGAATCGTTTATTATCAACTGTAAACCTTTTTACTCCCCCCGTGAGTTCACTTCATTCATTCTGGTCGGTGTTTACATGCAACCGCAGGCATGCGTGCAGGAGGCCCAGCGGGCGCTCGCCGACCAGATACTGAATGTGGAGCGGACAAACCCGGACTCCTTGGTTATTGTCCTCGGTGACTTTAACAAAGGAAACCTCAGCCATGAACTCCCTAAATACAGACAGTTTATTAAATGCCCGACCAGAGAGGAGAATATTCTGGACCACTGCTACACCACAGTAAGCAGAGCCTGTCACGCCGTCCCCCGTGCTGCACTGGGTCACTCTGACCAAGTCATGGTCCACCTGATTCCTGCATACAGGCAGAAGTTAAAGCTCCGTAAGCCTGTTGTGAGGACATCAAAGCAGTGGAGCAGTGAAGCTATGGAGGACCTTCAGGCCTGCCTGGACTGTACAGACTGGGATGTTTTCAGGACCGCTACCAACAGTCTGGATGAGTACACAGAAGCTGTAACATCATACATAAGCTTCTGTGAGGACTGCTGTGTACCATCACGCACCAGGGTGACGTATAACAATGACAAACCCTGGTTTACAGCAAAACTCAGACAGCTCAGGCTGCATAAGGAAGAAGCGTTTAGGAGTGGGGACAAGGATATGCTTAAAGAGGCGAAGTACATGTTTAGCAAGGAGGTGAGAGATGCTAAACGAGCGTACTCTGAGAGACTTCAACATCAGCTCTCAGCAAACAATGTTGGCTCAGTCTGGAACGGACTGAGACAAATAACAAACTGTAAGCCTAAAGCCCCCCACTCCACTAACGACTTACACCTAGCCAACGACCTGAACGAGTTTTACTGTCGCTTTGACAGACAATGGGTCGGCCCTGACTCCATCCCCCGTGACTCCATTCACCAGCTCCAGCCCCCCAGCCCCACCTTCCCCACCACAGCAGGGGCCTCTTCACACCTTCTCACCTCAGAGGGCCCCTCCCCCAGCACCACAGCGACGTCCCTCTCTATCCTAGAGAGGGACGTTAACAAGCTATTCAAGAGACAGAACCCCCGCAAATCAGCAGGACCAGACTCTGTCTCACCATCTACCTTGAAGCATTGTGCTGACCAGCTGTCTCCAGTGTTCACAGACATTTTTAACACCTCACTGGAGACATGCCACGTGCCAGCGTGCTTCAAGGCCTCAACCATCATCCCTGTCCCCAAAAAACCAAGGACCACAGGACTTAATGACTACAGACCCGTCGCCCTGACCTCTGTGGTCATGAAGTCATTTGAGCGCCTTGTTCTGTCTCACCTGAAAGCCGTCACAAACCCACTCCTGGACCCCCTACAGTTCGCCTACAGAGCCAACAGGTCTGTAGACGATGCAATAAACATGGCCCTCCACTTCATCCTCCAGCACCTGGACTCCCCAGGAACCTACGCCAGGATCCTGTTTGTGGACTTCAGCTCTGCATTCAACACAATCATCCCTGCTCTGCTGGAAGACAAACTTCTCCAGCTGAACGTGCCTGTCTCTACCTGCAGGTGGATCACAGACTTCCTGTCCAACAGGAGGCAGCACGTGAAGCTGGGGAAACATGTCTCTGACTCCCGGACCATCAGCACCGGATCCCCTCAAGGCTGTGTTCTTTCCCCACTACTCTTCTCCCTGTACACTAACAGCTGCACCTCCAGTCATCAGTCCGTCAAGCTCCTGAAGTTTGCGGACGACACCACCATCATCGGACTCATCTCTGATGGTGATGAGTCCGCCTACAGACGGGAGACTGACCACCTGATGACCTGGTGCAGCCGGAACAACCTGGAGCTCAATGCTCTAAAGACAGTGGAGATGATTGTGGACTACAGGAGGAACGCAGCCCCACCTGCACCCATCATCCTGTGCGACACCCCACCCTGTTGCCACAGTGGAGTCCTCCCGCTTCCTGGGGACCATCATCACTCAGGACCTCAAGTGGGAGCTGAACATCAGCTCCCTCACCAAAAAAGCACAGCAGAGGATGTACTTCCTGCGGCAGCTGAAGAAATTCAACCTGCCAAAGACAATGATGGTGCACTTCTACAGCTCCATCATTGAGTCCATCCTCACCTCCTCCATCACCATCTGGTACGCTGCTGCCACTGCCAAGGACAAGAGCAGGCTGCAGCGTATCATTCACTGTGCAGAGAAGGTGATCGGCTGCAACCTGCCATCCCTGCAGGACCTGCACGCCTCTAGGACCCTGAAGCGTGCAGGGAAGATTGTGGCCGACTCCTCCCATCCCGGTCACAAACTGTTTCAGACTCTCCCTTCTGGCAGGAGGCTGCGGTCCATCAGGACCAAAACCTCACGCCACAGGAACAGTTTCTTCCCGACTGCAGTGGGCCTCATCAACAAGGCCCAGGACCCCCACTGTCTCTGACTGCCCCCCCCCCCCCCTCCCTAACACATACACGTTATATTAACGTAAAGTAAAGTATACATCCCTCTGCGTTACATTAACGCACAACTGTGGACTACAGGCCATTACAAAATAAAAAAAAAAAAAAAAAAAAAAACATTTCCCATATTGTCCATGCCTCTAACTTTAATTTATAATATTTATATGTCATTCTATTGTGCATTTATTCCATTTTAGTACCTGTTCTATATTTTTCTTTATTTCCTATATTTCTATATTTTCCTTATATCTTATATGTTTATATGTTCTGCACCAGACATCAAGCTAAATTCCTTGTATGTGAAGACGTACCTGGCAATAAAACTGTTTCTGATTCTGATTCTGATTCTGATTCTGTTTTTTATCTTGTGCTTCGCTGTCAGTGATTTTAGCCTCTGACAGAATCAAGGTGTCAGGTGTTAATAAATGATGTTAGATGAGACTGTCAAAGAGGGCTGGTAAAGGACACACTCACACTCGCTCACACTCACACATAGGAAAACTGATGTCTTTTGTAAGATTAAACTGCATACTCACCGGCGCCGCCAGACATATTTTACTGCTCCACATGCTCCAGTACTGATCTGCAGTGCCCCAGTATAAATTTCACCAGTAAAAAAAAAAAAAGTCACTTCGGAGTTTTAAGTCTACATTGCATACGCAACAAAATGCACACATGGCTACTTAATATGGTAATTAATTCACATGTACAGAAAGAGAGAGAGAGAGACATTGTCTAGCAGCTGACTGACTAAAGGTAGGTAACGTTAGCCCATAACAACTTGCTGAATAATTGTATATCTTTTTTTTGTATTATTTTGATTTGACTCAAACACGTCTGTACTTCTGTATTTCTGTAGATGGATATCAGGAAGTTATTCTTTCGCAGCAGGGATAAAACAGCAAGGAGAAATGAGAAAGGTCAGCCCCTAGCTAGCTAACGTTAATGTGTGTTTATGACATTAACGCTACGTTAGCTCAGGTGATTCCTTCTATCGAGACAACTGAATTAACATTAGCAGTACAGATAGTGACTTTTCTTAGAAGTAGCTAACGTAATGAGGGTGAAGAACCAAAAGTGGTGGTGAAAGAGTCAGACCTGAGGAATTTCAGTGAGTTAACAGTGGCATCATGCTCGATCTGGTTCTGGTTCTGGTCAGGACATCTGCATCAATGATGACAGCTTGTGTTAGTTAACTAGATATTGATTAGCTCAGGGATGTTGCAGTGGTTCAATCTCAAATCAAACAAACGGTCCACCTTCAGGTTTGAAAATGTGGCTACATTTTGTCTTAATCATCAAGTCGTGACCCACATTTTTGAACCATTCAAATTTATTTCACAGAAAAAGTGCACAGTCGGTTTGCCTTTACAATTGGCTAAAATAATCTTGTTTTGTCTCTAGACAGAATGACTAAAAGTTTCTGCTTTTGCTGCTCCTATTTGATTTTTTTTTTCCTCAACTTTTTCTCTTTTTTTTTTTTTTCATGCACACATCTGCAACCCACTGAAAATGACCCACAATCCACTTTTGGGTCACAAGAACCACTGGTCAACTGTATAACAGTTCTAGTAATATATATTTTAATGTCTGTCCAGACAAAGACAAGCAGCAGGTAGAGGTGAAGGAGAGATAGATGGGTGATGATGAGCATGAGGTGAGTTGACTATCAACTATAAAAATGTCACATTTTGTTTTTGCATTCAGAAAAAAAAAATATGTAGGGGTGCTTTATTCTTTGTTTTACACATTTAAAAATGTTTGATTTGCACATGTGAAATACAGTTTGCACAATGAATATTTCATAAAGATTCATTGCTCTTCTTTTTTGCTTTTACCAGTAGTGGTTCACAAGTCTAGAGTAAAGTTCACAAGTGGGCCAAAAGCATCAGTTCATTCAGGTGGTCAATCAAAGATCCAGTCAACAACATCATCTGATTGTATAATTTAAAGCACTATTTATGCTTTTTTTTTTTTAAAATAAATTAATAAATAAGCGCAACAATCCTTTTTTCTCAAATGCATGACCTGTGCCCCAGCTGTGCCCCAGTACGGTCTAAAGTGTAGTGACGCCCCTGTGCATACAGCCAACATCTTCACAAGATGTTTTGCTTTTGTTCTGGGGTCGATACATTTCACACTAAAGCACGTCCATCACTGGGTCAGAACCATCTCCTTCCTGAGCAGTATGATGGCGGAACATTCCCATAGTGGTTAAAATCGTTTCAACTGATCAACGTCGCACCTTTGGGTATCTGGAAACGGTACCCAAGGATGAACCAGACTTGTGGAGGTCCACATTTCTCTTCCTGATATCTTGGCTGATTTGATTTTCCCATGTGGTCACACAAGGAAGCAGTCTGTTTGAGGTGTGTCTTAAAATATGTGCCTCCAATTAACTCAGTTAACCCATAAGAAGCTGCAAAAGCCATGACATCATCATCTGGACATTCCTAAACTTTTTAAAGGCAGAGTAATCTTAATGAATGTAAACTTTTGACTTTGAAGAAAGAAAAGAAAAATTCTCTAATAAAATGATCTGTCTCATTACTGTGGTACTTGAAAAATAGAAATAATTTTGGTAATCCTAACTGACCTAAAACAGGAAAAGTTCAGTCTGATTTGATATATTGGTTGTGTTTTTTATACAGAGTATAAAAACTTCCGGTTTCAAACTGTATGCAGACAAATGCAGACAAAAACAATGCTCGACAATATTAGTCATACTGCACATTGGAAAACTGGAAGTCATCAGAACCAAATCAGATTTTTGTTTTTATTTTTGTCGTGATATGATGCAAAGAAAATGGACCACTGGTTCTGATTTTTTTTGTTGTTGTTGTTTTTGTTTTTTGTGGCACTAGTGGCCTTTATTCACAGTGAGGCAGAGAACAGGGAAGACAAGTTGAAACCTGCAGCTGCTGCAGGACTGTAGCCCCTGGGCTATGGCTAGCCGTTTTAGCATTTATTCCTATCCTTGATATCAGACCTCAGTTCTCTTTACTAGTTTGCACTTTGCCTACACTAGTTGAACATTTTTAGCACTAGTTCAGTATTGTTTTGCACTAGCTGAACAAAAGGTTATACTAGTCACAATTTTCAAGCAACTTGTAACGCTTTTGTCCAGCTAGTTTAAGCAGAGGCTGTACTAGTGAAGCCATGTCATGCACTAGTAGCATCAAAGTTTATGCTAATCGAGGAGGGTCACGTGATCCGGATCAAGATGGACGCCTGAGACTTTGCTCCGCTTCAGGCTTTAACTAAATTTGTGTCTTTCTCCACGTAAACTGAACACCATCAGTCGAATTATACTTTAGAGATGCCTAGACCGCAGCGTGACAAGGATTTCCCTATCTTTTCATCGTCTGGTCCCGCCGCCAAGAAGAAAAACTGCTCAACAAGCGGCCTCACGCATCCCGAGTGAGGCCAAGGAAGGTGATGCTAACACCTCAGAGCTAATGCTAACTGAACAAGCAACGATGGAGCAGATCCTCGCTGAAGTAAAGTCTGTGGCCTCCCGGGTGAACGACATGGACGAATCAGTGGGTGCTCGCCTGGACGTCATTGATGGCACACTGAGCGAAATAAAAGTATCCATCACCTCGGTGGAGAGCTCTCTATCGGCCCTCTCCAGCCGAGTGACAGACCTGGAAAAGCGCATGGAGGAGGCTGAGGAGAGAGTGTCCGCTACAGAAGACAGCCACGGCGCCCACGGCACCCGCATAGCCGCCATGGAAAAAACAGTGGAACAAATGCAACTGAAAATTGATGACCTAGAAAACCGTGGAAGACGTAAAAACCTGAAAATTATCAACCTTCCAGAGAAAGCAGAGGGCAACATCCCCCTTGCGGACTTTCTCCAGACAACATTGCCGACTTTAGTTGGCCTACCTGCTGACTTCCCTCCGCTGGAGATTGAACGCGCCCACCGAGCCCTGGCTCCTGCTCCGGGTCCAGACAAGCCCCACGAGGAGCGTTTTGGTGCGGTTTCTACGATATTCCCAAAGAGAGGCTGTGCTCAGAGCAGCTTTGAAGAAACACGACGTTCATCATGGTGGCTCCCGTCTTCGGTTTTACCCCGACCTGTCTGTGGAAATCCTGCGAAGACGGCGAGAGTTTGACACCGTCGGGAGAGCGCTGGCCCGTCATAATAAGTACCGTGGATTCGCCTATCCAGCCCGCCTCCGGTGTCTCCATGAAGGGCAAATTCGCTTTTTTGATACTCCTGAGTCTGCTGCTGCATTCCTGGAATCTCTTGAATGAGGTAATTCCTTCACTCCTGATGTTGCCGGTTATATTGGAGAAAGACAGACATATTGAACACTGAGACCCCCATTAAACACTGTGCACCTTTTTGTAAATCGCCACAGGGACTCTGAGAAAACGTGCAATGGAGATTATTCAATCTGTAGTTATCTCCCTTGGAAACAAGGTGATTTTATTTTTTATTTTATTTTTTTTTCTCTTTTTTTCCTCTCTCTTTCCATGACGTTTTCTTATAAAAATAGCACCTTTATTTAAAAAAAAAAAAAAAAAATTCTTTATAAACTTTAAACTTACTAGTTCACACACCTTTATATCAGCCTTGTGTGTGTAGTCTGTATTTAAGGTAAATTATGCACAAGTGTTTGGCTTCATACTCAGTTTGGGAACTGATCATCCTGGGGTGTTTCTCAGTGGCGTTCTTTATTTAGCCTGGGGTATGGGGATTGTTTTGGATGTCCTAGTTGTTACTGTGATCTGTTTGCTAAAGTAAGGTTTTGACTATGCTTAGAAAGCCCAGTGACTTCATTTGGGGTAGTTTTTTCCTGTCGTTTGGGGACGGGATAGGGGAGGGTAAGCGCTGCTATTTAAATGTTTTGTGTTTTATTTTTCTTGCATCTGTTAATTACTTTCTGACTTTGTAGCACTCATGTCTGGTTCACTTAAACTCACTACTTGGAACGTCCAGGGGTTGGGCCATGTAATTAAAAGGAAGAAGATTTTGACATATTTGAAAAAACAAAAATCTGATATAGCCTTACTTCAGGAAACCAGGCTATCGGATACAGAACATCTGAAACTTAAGAGGGACTGGGTAGGTAAAGTTTACTTCTCCTCCCATTCTCAGAACAAGAAAGGTACAGCCATCCTTATAAATAAGAACCTTCCTTTCATCTTGGAACATGAAGAAAAGGATTCAGAAGGGAGATTTATTTTGATTAAGGGCTCGATTCGTGAACAACATATAACTATTCTCAATATTTATGCTCCAAATAATGATTCACCTCAGTTTATGTCACAAATGATTCTGTTATTTAACCATCATTGCAATGGCTTGGGCTTTTTAGCTGGCAATTTTAATTGTATAATGAATGCTTCTCTGGATAAATCTTCCTCTGCAAACATATCTAACCCTAGATCGTCTACCGTCCTCAAAAATTTATGCACAGACACTGGACTGATAGATATATGGCGACACTTAAACCCCAGTGTGAGAGATTACACGTTTTATTCACATCCTCATAACTCATATTCTAGACTGGACTATTTTTTTATTCCCAAAAACTTTCTACATTCTGTCCAAACTTGCTGTATAGATACTATTGTTTTATCAGACCACGCTCCAGTACATTTATACATTAACCCAGTATTTAATATTCCTAGAACTCCCCTGTGGAGATTCAACATATCATTCTTGAATAGCGACCCTTTTTGTACCTTTGTTCGGAATAACCTATCACAATTCTGGCTCGAAAATAAAAATTCTCCGGTGGCCCCTGCCATAATCTGGGATGCAGCTAAAGCCACTTTACGCGGACATCTTATTTCCTATAGCTCGCACCAGAAAAAAGCCTTAGGGGAAAACAGAAAAAACCTTGAAAAAGAAGTGAATAGCTTGGAGCATATCACCCACCACACACCCACATTAGCAAACTTAAAGGCACTAGTGGCTGCTAAGACTAAACTTAATATGGATTATACCCGTCATGTTCAAAGACTATTACTTTACACTAAACAGAAATATTATTAATTTGGCAATAAGTGCAGTCGCCTGCTCGCCCATACACTGAAAAATCAAAATAATGATCGCTCAATAAACATGATAAGAAATCAGAATGGGGATGTTACATGTGACCCAGTGGTTGTCAATAGTACATTCCAGGATTTTTATAAATCCCTGTACAGTGCGGAGAAGGCTGACGTCGGTATCGCCTCGTACTTGAACAATATTCCCTTACCTACCATTGCGGAGGAGGATCGCTCCAGCCTAGATGCTACATTCACGCCGGAGGAGGTCTGGGCCGCAATTCAGTCTATGCCCAATGGGAAGTGTCCAGGCCCAGATGGGTACCCACTTGGAATTTTTAAGAAATTTTGGCCAGAGATCCAGCCAATTTTTATGCCTGCCATTAATGGTATCTTAAGATGTGGCATCCCCCCTTCCTGGAGATACGCTTCCATTAGTCTACTCTTAAAGAAAGATAAAAACCCTTTGGATTGCTCATCATTTAGGCCCATCAGTCTGCTTAATGTAGACTACAAAATTGTTGCAAAAGTATTGGCTCGGAGACTGGAAAACATTCTTCCGAAAATAATAAACCCAGATCAGGCAGGGTTTGTGAAATCAAGATATGGTACAGACAATGTACGCCGCACACTTAATGTTGTTCAGTATCTTAACTCTAATAAAAATCCAGCACTCATAGTCTCCCTCGATGCTGAAAAGGCCTTTGATCGAGTGGAATGGCCTTTTTTGTTTTTGGTGTTAGAAAAAATTCGGTCTAGGCTCTAATTTCATCAATATGATTAAAAGCCTTTTATTCCGAACCCAATTGCCTCAGTTAATACAAATGGCCTGATGTCAGATGGTTTCCCGGTGCGTAGAGGCTGTAGGCAAGGGTGCCCCCTGTCACCTTTATTGTTCATATTGTTTATTGAACCTTTGGCTGAGGTCATCAGAACCAACCCTGATATATTTGGAATTAGGGTAGATCAAGAATACCACATTATTTCCTGATTTGCAGACGATATTCTCTTATATCTGAGTAACCCTGAGAAATCAATTCCTGCAGTTCTGGAATCAATAGCCACATTTAGTGCCTTGTTGGGTTATAAGATTAACCTAGAGAAGTCAGTCGCCACGCCCTTTAATGTCCCCCAGGACATGTCAATACAATCTCCTTTTCAGGTGTCCAGGAAGGGTTTCAAATATTTGGGTATTTTTGTTACTTCTGATTTAAATAATTTGTTTGAATCTAATTACTCCCCCCTAATTCAGAAAGTTAGGAACGATCTGACAAAATGGGCCCCCCTACCAACTTCTCTTCT
This sequence comes from Hirundichthys speculiger, assembly GCA_018398805.1. Taxonomy (NCBI): domain Eukaryota; kingdom Metazoa; phylum Chordata; class Actinopteri; order Beloniformes; family Exocoetidae; genus Hirundichthys; species Hirundichthys speculiger. The sequence continues at coordinate 51,104 of JAGFBZ010001830.1, forward strand.
TGGGAGAATCAATACTATAAAAATGAATATTCTTCCTCGGCTGAACTATTTATTTCAAAATCTTCCATGTTATTTGACCCCTGCATTTTTTAAATCACTGAACTCTCATATCTCTCGGTATATTTGGAATAACAAACACCAAAGAGTTAAGTTTTCTATTCTTATGAAGCCAAAGGATCTGGGAGGCCTGTCCCTACCAAATCTACAATTATATTATTGGTCAGCGCAACTTAAAATGATGTCAAATTGGTTTTTGAACAGGAAAGATTCCTTATGGTTGGGTCTTGAATCCCTATCTTGTTGCCCCAGAAGGCTCAACTCCCTTCCTTTTATTAATAATATAGATCAGTTAAATCATCTCAAGAATAACATAATTGTCTATAACACACTACTGGTTTGGCGAGATGTGAAGAAATACCTAAATATTTCCCCGGTCATCTCTTTCCGGTCTCCTCTGGTTCTGAATCCGGATTTACCAGCACAGATTAGAAATATTGGTTTGACGGAGTGGACATCTAAGGGCTTGTTAAATTTCTCAGACTTACTGGTCTCCGACTCTGTTAAGTCATTTGAAGATATTAGGGCAGACTTTAATATTTCCCACAAAGACTTTTATAAGTATCTCCAAATTCGTCATTTTATAGGGTCTCTCTTGAGGACAGGCGGGATCCACTTGAGACTGTCGGAGCTGGAAAACACCATAGTTTTGGCCAAATCCCCCAAAGGACTAGTTTCCAAGATTTATGCGTCACTACTTTATTCTGATTCTTCAGGCTATGACTCTCTGAAATTGTTGTGGGAGCGAGATCTGGAGGTGACATTTAGCCCTGTAAATTGGGACAAGATTTGCAGCGCAGTTTTCCCTAAGTGTACTTCAATCTCTATACATGAACAAAATTTCAAATTTTTTCACCGAACCTATTACACACCTGTTCGCCTCCAGAAGATGTTCCCTGATACCTCCAATCTTTGTTATAAATGCAAAATACATAAAGGTACATTTGTCCACTTATTTTGGTCATGTGGCCACATTCAGAACTTCTGGAAGGGGGTTCACTCTGTAGTCCAGCAGGTTACTGGTAAACAATTTTCATTGACTCCTTCTTTCTGTCTCCTAAACCATACTCCAGACAATCTTTCTGACACGGACACTAAATCCCTGTTAATAATCCTTTTGTTTCTGGCAAAAAAATGTATCTTGCTGCGATGGTCAACTCCCCAAGTTCCTACAGTTGACATGTGGATATCACAGATTTCTGCTCTTATTCCTTTTGAGAAGTTGACTCATGACCTTAACCATAAACTGGATCAGTTTTGGAAAATCTGGGAACCTTTGCACTCATTTCTACAGAAACTATAACTCATCTTCTGTCTTTGGATGATGAGGGCTGATTGCCCTTTCATTTATTTTATATGTGCTACTTATTTATTTGCCTTTTGTCATCTTTTTATTTGATGCATTATTTTTTTTCTCTTCTTCTTTCACACATATTTATGTATAGGCAGTGCAGTTTTGTTAGTTTGGGGAGGGACTCTTTTTTGTTGTTGTTTGTTTTCTTTTGTTTTTACCTGTTCTGCAGTTTACTGTATTGTATAAAATGGAAAAACTAATAAAAAGAGTATAAAAAAAAAAAAAAAGTTTATGCTAATCACCTTTTTAACACACTAGTGGACCTTCAGGCCAATAAAATATCTTCACTTGTTTACTAGTAGGAGTGAGAAATGTTAGGTTGTGAAAAAATAAAGATCATAATACTGTCACTGGAGAGGGTAGAAACCTCTCTGAGCTTGGCTATGAATCTTTTCTAGCAATCTAGTGACTTGAGGTCCAAAATGCCCACATGTTGCACTAGTTAGAAACATTCTACTTAACTTGTGAACTAGTGAATGTCAAAATCTTAGCTTGCAAAATAATTCAAAACCAACGCGATAAAACGGCTAGCCATACTGGACACGGACCACCTGCTGCAACCACTGCGCCGCTGGAGCAGCGCCACCGTTTTATTTTTGAGGACATTTTAGGAACTGTTGCTTGTTGCTGTGGTTCCTGAATCTCTGGAGAAGATGAAAATAATAATGGAACGTAAACATCATGATCTCTCATATCTTCTCTGATATCATGTTGTGGCCATGATCCTTCCATCTAACTGGGTTTCTCCTGGGTGTCGCCCTAATCAGGTGCCTGCAAGTTGTTATCCCTCATGTGTTTTGTTCAGTTTATTCCAGTCTTCTGTTTAAATTACTTGGTTTACTGATATTCTTGGTTTTTCCTGCATCACCTGCTGAGGTGTACGAGAAGAAATTCATTGAATTCCAGTCATAGCCAAGTCTTGTTATTTAAGTTTATTCTCAGTCTTACTCAGAAACCTTTAGTCTTTTAGATGTTAAAACAGAGAGATAATGAAGTTTGCCACAACAAAAAGACTTCCTGAAACGCCTACTGGTTATGACATTTGTTTTCCACAAACTATAATATTAATTATGAATGTACAAAGGAAAAGGGGAGAGTTTTGAGTTTGTTTTCAACTGTAATTTCTAAAAAATAAATGTTTATTTGATCATTTCTAAAATTACATGTCAAAGATCACCATTAAATGTGTTAAACTATTGCAAAGTTTTTCTCAAGTCTTGCACAAAATGAGAAAAACTGTTAAAAAATAAAACATGACCACCACGATGATGGAGGTATTACCCAAAACTGGGTCACGCAACAGTATATTTATTTCAGGGACACACGGAAATCTACAGCAACATGGGTGAAAAATAAATTGACTTTGTAGTGACATCAAAGTCCAGAAGTCAACCCGACTTGTGAAGGAACTTTAATAGAAATCTGGACATCAAATGGCCACAAACCTGAAGAACTGAAGCAACAGTGAGAAGAGGCAAAGTTCCTTCACAGACGGGAGACTGAGGACATGCAGAGAGAGATTACTTTAACTTGTTGCAGCCAAAGGTGATTTAACAAGCTGCTGAGCACTTTAAGACATTTATCTTCTGCAGTTTTCTCCAGTTTCATTAAATAACGACATGATAGAAAAGTTTATGTGCTGCTCATCTGAGGTGCTTTTTGAAAGTTTTAGACTGACGTGATGCATCAAAGCTTGGAACTGAGAGAACGCACACGTTTACAGGCCTGTAACTGTCAGCACAAATGCAGCGCCAGCACAAATCTGCTGGCTTTTAAAGCTACACTGCTATTTATGTGCAGGGGAAAGAAAGTCAAAAGAGACGCAGCACAAAGATGATGACTATAAGTCACTTTTATACAGAGGCACTCGGAGCGTTTCTGATTTATTTCCCTGTATCCATCAGTCCAGCTTCGATACCCACTTCATCCAGTTTAGGCTTCTGCTACAAAAAAATACTGCAGCTGACAGGGAGGCCTTCACCAGCCGTGACATTTCCACTCCAACTAAAAAATAAAAACTGCATCTCAGTGCAGGGGATGATGTTGCAAAAACGTTAAATAATAAATGATCCGTGCTTAACAGTGCCTTCTTAACCTGAGCAGTGGGCTGTTGCTTTTCTTCTTCAGTTATCAACTCAGGTGAAGGATGGTCATGATGTTAAGTGCTATGATCTGAAAATGATCTGCATTGATTTCATTTATGTACTTTGCTCATTAATGACTTTCCTGCAGGCTTAAGTGTTGTTTCTAGAGAGAAGTTTTCAGGAAGATAGTATTTCTAGCTTCGGGCAGTGAGGTGTAAACAGATCCTAAGTCATCACATTACAAAGAAATGACTAGTAACTTATATTACTAATAACTATATCATAATGAAAGAACCTGCAACGATCTACAACTCTAAATAAAGAAAAGGTGATAGGTGAAATGCAAATAAAGAAAAAAAAATGTGGTGATGCTTACACTTACATCTAGAAGGGGACTCCAGTGCACTTTGCTGTGTCTTATACACCAGGCTGGACAATGTATTGATTTTACTCATTCATTTGATTTGACTGTTTACGATGATGTTTGGAAAATGAAAATTGATTTTCATGTCAATCTGCAATATTATGGTACGACACCAACAGACAAAGCCACAACGTAGCAGTGTGCTGGTAAAAGTGATTCCTTCCCCCAAAAATGTTTCCAAAATAAGCCGTTTCCTCAGTTGCCAGAAGTAGTTCATGTCTGCGACATCAGAGAAACTAATATCTGCTGTACAGTTATTGAAGCTAAATTTAACAAAGCAGCATTTTTTTTTTATTCTTAGCAACTCAAACAGAGGCAGACAACTGAGTGGGAGGAATGTGTGTCTGCGGTCCATGGAAACTAAAGGTAGGATCACAACTAATTTATGAAGCATCTTCAATTAACTAACTCACTGTGAGCTGCACAAGACAACAGCATCCCAGAAACACTGGCAGCATCAGTTTTCATCACTATCCCTCATGAGAATAATGAAAACAATGACATGGTGCAGATGCAGCGGTAATTCACACAACCATAAAAGCCTGAGTTCATCTGTATTCTGAACACAACTGACCCCAGACATGATCGTGCTTAATATGCTTTAATGCTTATTTATATGCTTCTTGAGAATAAGTGAGATCCTAAAGTCAGGATTGCACTTGCGAGGAGGAAAAAAGATCTAGAAGCAGGTCATGGTGATGATGATTCAATGCAAAAGCATTATCCACAAAAAGCTGAGGCTGTTTGCAAAACCACAGAGGGGAGAATGGGGTAATGTGAGACCCCCTTTGTATCTAAGCAACAGGACGCAGATGTGGTCATTTGAGCGGCTAATTGTCAAGGCTCATCCTTTTCACCGTGGCCACGAAGAGCCTGACTCTGCTGTGTAAGCATGTGTTTTTGTTCAAAAATACATTTTTGGGATGTAAAAGTAAATTTTTTGGTTTTCACCATAATTTACTCTGGTGCTAAAAGTAATTGATTCAAGCGGACAAACTCATATCCTGTATATTGTTGAACTATCGACTTTTAAAATGATGCGGTGCTGCGAGCCAAAGATTGGCCTGAATTCTGCAGAGAAGTTGTTTTAATAAAAAAGTGGTGGAGGGTTAAAGTCAGGCAGTTGCCATGGGGAAAAGTAAGACACTGCTTCACTTTTCCCCTGAAGGCAAAGTGAGACAAAAAATAAGCTTTGTTTTTTTGTGTCTTAAACAGTATGAAAAATTCATCACGCCAAGGAAATCCAACAGGAAGACAACCTGGGGCCGAACCTCCATTGAACAGATGGAAAGTGCAGCCACTGAGGTCATGGAGAAAAAGAGGCCCTTAAGATGTGTTTCAAAGGAGCGAAATATTGACAAATCGAGCCTCCTAAGATTTATAAGAAAGAAGCAGCGGGGGGACCTTCTCACTGTGGGCTGGGGTTCGGTAGCCCAGGCAAAGAGAATATTCACTGATGAGAAAATTAAAGGAAAATGTGTTAATTTCATAGACGCATCAATTTAGCTTGCTTAAAGCATTACCTCACTCTCCCCTGCTTTGTACTGCACATATAAGGCATACAAGGTGACAGCTATGACAGGCTTGTGTTGTAGTGATCAGGGCAGGAATTTCACGACGGCCATGGTAGCCCTTCGTCTTGGCCGTGATGCCCTTCCGAAAATTGATGCTTAACGGCCACTGTGGCCTTGGTGCCCTGCTGTCTCCCCTTCCTTCGGCTATCATCAAGTTTGCGCCGTAGTGCCCATCGGTAGGCCTACCTGTATTAAAGCTAAACAATCGAAGCGGAGGTGTGTCCAACTGCGGGATCCGTCCAGAACTCTACCGCACAGCATCTATTTCTATTAACGTTCTGTCTGTGGGATAAACAGCACAACGATACCATGAAGACGACATTAAAGGTAAGTGTTCAATAAGCCATCTGTTTTCTAGATCAAATAGCTTGTCATTAAGCCTAAGGACTTTAAAGATTGAACCCAGGACTATAAATCGTAATAAATCGCTCCCAACTTTGAATTGATAAAGAGTTGTTAGACTCGGTTGTAGCAGTAGCCTATTAGCTTCCCTGAGGGGGACCTAGCTATCCAACAAGCTAAGTCAACACTTCTGTAAATCTTTCGTGTCATATCTTATTGCTATAGCCAACAAATCAATTTTTAATGTTTCAATATCAGACGGAGACTTTCATGTCTCGCTACTGTAGCCTTCTGAGCTATGGTTGCTAAGACAACCCAAGTAAACGGTCTCCTGCAATCAGCTGTTTTATCGTAAACTAAAGTCTTCAAATAATCCTTTTCTCGCCAAATCAACTTCTCTGTTTCTCCTCTATGTGTGCAGCGAAGCTTTGCTTGTTAGTCTTCATTTCATCGCCAAAATCAGGATGCCATTAAATGGAATTCAATTAAAGAGAAAACATCTGTGACTAGAAAACACATCTTAAACTCACGATTGATATATGAATCAACAAGAATTTACAGGCAGGATGACGATGCTGAGATAGATTGATTCAAACTCCGACATCCCTGTTCTATACACGATACACTTCTGAGACTTCAGGTGCGCGAAAGTGAAACCTAAACTCCTTAACACGTATCATTACAGAAATACGCTCCGGGGTGGTTTAAGCATTTGAATAATCAGTAGGCTACGAAAACGTGATACATTTTTTTTTAATTATTTAACATATTCACTCTAAACTTTTTTCCCTCAGAAAGAAGAATGCCAAGACGAGAACGAGTCCAGATTAGTCGCAAAAGAGCTCGAAGATGCAGCAAAAAAACTGCTGAAAAATGGACACCTACTTCAAAAGGTTATCATGGAATAGTTTATTGTTAGATTCTTCTTATTTTAGTCTAAGATGCTGTGGTACATTTAGGAAATAGCATTTGCAAGCAATTAACACCCCTTTTCAGACATGTTAAACCAGATATGTGTTTTGCATATTGGTATGTATGTATATAGATCCGTGTGTATACATTGGATATAAATTTTGTTTAGTTTTTATTTTTTGGGGGGAATATGTCCAATTAATATTTAGATTTATTTCCAAGAGGTTCTATATGTTTCTAAGTTATGGTTATGCACATGTGTCGGTGTATATTGAGTTATGCATTATTATATATTTTATAAATATATTTATTTTCAGATACATAGATTTATGATAGTATTAAAATTGTCTATGCTTTAAAAGATTGTTTTGACATGTCTGGAATGAATCAATAAAATTAAATGAAATGAAATATATTAACTAGTTGTAGCACTATGATTCATCATAAAACTGTTCTAAAAATTTCAGTGTAAAAAAGACAGAGGGAGCATAGAGAGGTGGAGGCCAACTGTTTTTCCTTATGTGCCTAGGAAGACCCCAGGTTCTCCATCCCCATCATCAGATGATGATTTAAATTCAATTTATGGATGTGTAATAACCTGATCAAAGTCAATAACATTGCCTATTTTGTTGTCTGTTTCCCTTTGATAAAAGTCCAAAAGTTGTGGTAGCCTGTTAAAAATATCCAAGGTTCTGAATTCAAAAACTGTGTTCTGCCGTTTATTAGCATATGTCATATTGTGTTTTTTTATTATGGCCGTGTTGCCCTGGTATTTGGCCTTTGTGCCCTCAAAAAAAATGCCCCTTTGAAGGCCAAGTGGCCTTGTCCCTCAGATCACGAAATTCCAGGCCTGGTAATGATGCACTTGGGAGTGTTTGTTTAGTGTTTGGGAACGACAGCAACTCAGCCATGAAGTGGTAGGACAGGTAAACTGAGGGGGCGGAGTCAGAGGATGATGAAGAACATAGTGAGAAGAGGTCGCCAACTTTCTGCAGAGTCAGTCACTACAGACCTCCAAACTTCATGTAGCCTTCAGATTAGCTCAACAACAGAGCAGAGAGCTTCATGAATGTGTTTCCATGGTGACGCAGCTGCATCCATCCAGACATCACCAAGAACAATGGAAAGAGTCAGATGCAGTGGTGTAAAGCAGCCACCACTGGACTCTAGAGCAGTGGAGGAACGTTCTTTGGAGGGAAGAATCACACTTCAGATCTGGTGATCTGATGGAAGAGTCAGAACACAGCCTCGAAATTCAAGAGATTTAGCACATTGATGTTTTTCCCTGTTTTGTTCTTCTTCTTACGCTGAATCAGTGCCTTCAGTCGTCTCTGTGCAAGGAAATCTTGCAGCCACTTTACCCACGTCAGCCATGAAGGGATAGATGTGCACCTGCTTTGCTTTAGAGCTTTGTGACGTTCACTCCGCAGCATCGCAGGTTCCCACCATGGTTGTTGAAAGGTAGAAAAATTATGTAAAATGAATTATGTGTATTGCTTGTTTTGGCTTGTTGCTTTCTCTTGTGGAAGTGGTCATGTCTGCAAAAAGCCCCAGAAGCAACACATTACTGCCACCCAGTGGGTGAAAATGGCACCGTCTCTCAACACTCAGGGAGCCTCTGTTGCACTTCAACAGACAAATACTTTAACTGAGCGATTATTTTCCAGTTGAGTTGATGAACTATCACCTGTACTCCCAGACCACGTAATGTGATGTGTGATGTGGAAATAGGGATAAAGAAAGTGAGAGAATTTAAAATTCCACACCAGCATTTATTAATCCTCTAAAAAAACATTGCACCTGATATTGTTTGTCTTGACCTTTAAACCATGAAGGAAAAAAAACTCTTGGCCTAAAAATGACTTTAGATATGACTCTGCACCTTTTTTTAAAAAAAATAAAAATAAAAAAATTAATGATAGATCAATGAACATCCAAATGGACTCCAGCCAGATTTCCATCCAGTGATGCTGCCAGTAAATGTTTTAACCAGAGGAGAATTCTCCCAATGAACCAAATTTGTATTAGTAGTTTGATTTATTTGTAACTCTACTGTAATATAAGTTATTACATTGAACACACCTACCAAGGCCTGAGATGAGGCTCTGAATCTGCTGGGACATCTACTCTCTGGGGATGACTTCGAACTGGTTTCCAATGTTTTCCATTTAAGAATAACTCATCTCACTGCAGAGCGATAGAAACCATGTGATTTAAAAATCTCATTTTAAGATCTGATGAGGATCAGATGATTTTCAATTCTGTCCTAATGTGTAAATGCTGAGATTTTAAGCAACTTGTACTTTCTTTGTCACATAACTCCAGCTTTCATGAGTCTTTGTAAATTAGACTTTTCACATTCATAAAAAGAAACAATAACTGAATGCTATGATTTAAAAAAAAAAGAATAGGCAGGACACAGACAGATAAGATAAAGCAGGCAGTAGTATTATTTATTAATGCAGTATCTAATTCCTAATTGGAGAAATATTAAATTATCCTCGAAACATCAACTATTTAGTATTAAATTTGTCCTGAGGATCAGCCTCTCCCAAACAGCAGATCTCAGTGAACTCAAACCAAAAAATTAATCCATGAAAATGTAGTCAAGATTCCAGGAAGCCTGTTAGACCAGCAGAACCTTATTTCTGTTAAATAAATGCTTTATGTCCTAAAAGGATATTAGACTGAGAATGTATAGACACACTAATACAGCAGGTTATCATAACCAGCTCTGTTTCTGCCAGTGACACGTTCAGTGACACATTTTTACCACATTCTTCATGCAGACGGGAGGATACAGAATACAGACCATCTAATTACTGAAGGTCCTGCTGGATCTCCTGATCCACAGCTGCCCCTTCAATTACACACAAAAAAGAAAAATCTAATTCAGTTAGCGCATTCAATTTCTGCATGACAACTCTGAGAGATTGCAGAAGATGATTACTTCTGACAGAGAGCTCATTTAAGTTTGGGGACCAAAACTGGATTTGTCTTTGTGCAGCGCTTAAATTGGTATTTTCTGTCTTTCTAGCCATCACTAAAAAGGCATAGAAAAAAAGTGCATGCAAGCTTGTGTGGAGGGAGGGTGGGGGAGTAGGAGGGGTGCCGCTGGAGGTTTACGGTTAGTTCCCCCCGTCTCATTTCCCATTTCTCGTTCAGCTGCTACAAATAGAACGGGCATCTCTGGGGGGGGCTCTCTGAGAGGCTGAGAGGGGAAATGGAGCCTGGAAAGGAGGAGAAAAATAGAGGGGTGGAGGTGATGGGGGGGGGGGGGGGGCACTAGAGAAAATGCATGGAGTTATTGTGAATGCTGAGGACAGGGATGCTGAAATAACAAAGGGGAAATAATTACCATTACAAATGTAACAATGGGGGCTCCAGGGTGGGCAGGAGAGAGGGAAGCAAGAGATAAAGGTAAAAAAATAAAAAAGGAATAACTGAAAGAGCTGGGCATCAACAAAAATATTTCACTGTAAAGCCAAAAAAAATAGTATCATTACAACCAAAAGCAAAGATAAAGCAAAACATGTTGATGCCCTTAGGTCTTCAGTGGTGACTGACAGCAAAGAGTCAGATAAACCAGATCTGACTTCAAACATAACCAACAGTAGATTATTAATTTATTTTATAGGCGCACATGCAATTACGAGCAAAAAAAATGAATTAAATATTTCATTTTCTGAAGCTGCGACCAAAATTCAACAGGAAGCTCAGAAAAGTCTCTGTCAAGGTCAATTGAATGACACCGTCACACACTCTTCACTCTCTTCCATCTGTCCGTCTGTGAGTTTTATTTTTCATTTAAATCGGTTGGAGCATGTTTTAAAGTGAGGACAGAAACACAAAATCTGATCTTTGTCTATTTGTTTGTGTTTTGGTCAAAAATGTAAACAGTGAACTGCAGTCGTCCAGCCGTGAAGGAATAAAAGCATGAATAACCAGTTCCATTTCTGCCTTAAAAACAACATGTCTTATCTGTGCAACGTTACTTAAATGGAAGAAAGCTGAGCGGGTCAGTTGTTGAACACGTCTAAGGACAGAGAACTCCAAGGTTTCACAGACTTGGGGTGAATTCCAATTCTTCCCTTAACCCTCAATTTTTGGCCCTCAATCTTAACCCTCCAAAGTAAGTGTCAGGGTTATCTAGTGACTTAGAAATGGGACACCCCTTGAGTGCAGTTCCCCCCGTGTCGTCTCTGTATTCCCTGAAATGACACAGGGATAACATTGAAAAGAGCGCTGTATATTCTGTAAATAATATTAGCAAATAACATAATAGAGAAACCATTCCCAAACTACAGAATACCAAGGCCCAATTTGAAATGTGAAAAATCTCCGTGGCCCACCGAAACCTTTAATCACAACTGTGATCAACATACATGACTAGAAGCTATGTTCTGATATTAATGTAAGGGGTCAACAAATAAGGTGACACTTGTCATATTAAGTTAAGATGACGGTAGAATAACACTTAACTGGTTTGTTTTATTACTTCTTAATGTTTTTGAATCATGTCATTAATATTTTACAGTGATTAAAAACATATTTTAAAAATATTTGATTAATTTTAATGACCTCTCACGGCCCACCTGCAGTACCGTGATGGTGCACCAGGGGGCCGCAGCCCACACATTGAGAATCACTGCAATAGAGGATACATTATTCAGTCCTCCATCGCTACACAACAAGGTATACAAGTAACGTGAAGTTGGCCGGGACCGCCGGTCCGGCAGCAAACATTGTAAAGTTAAAAAATAAATGTAACACAACAACGATGTTAATCCATGAAAAAAGTCTCAAAGACAATAAGATTGTTTCGTAACATTTATATCTTTAAGAACTACGAAGATACTTACATTTGTAGCTATCTTTTTTTGTTGTCATCCTTTTTGAAGATGTCTTGGCTAAATTACCCAATGCCTTCTGGGTAGCCCTTACTTCCAAGGGTGGTGTCGGAGAATGTCATTATTGAGGGTGAGGCAGCCCTCAAATTTGTTCCTCAACTTGACTTTCTAAGAATCGGGACAGCACTAGAAGTTAGCGGGAGCGCACATTTTTGAGATTGAGGGTTGAGATTGAGGATTAAGGGAGGAATTGGAATTAACCCTTTGTCTTGTAAAAGATCCAGCAGATCCAAGACGCCATTCAAACGTTGGGACGAAACTGTCAGGAGCAAAAACAACAGTTTCATTTTCCCAGAGTTTAGCTGTAAAAATGTTTTCAGCTAACCAGGACTTGATGGCGCTTAAACAATCATTCACCTCCGTGAGCTTGGAGAGGTCATTCAGACAGAGAAAGCAGAGAAGCTGGATATCATCAGCATAAAGATGATAAGAAATGTTGCAAAACCTTCCAATTAAGTGACCAAGAGGTAATATGTACAATGTAAATAAAAGAGGTCCAAGGACAGATCCCTGCAGCACACTCCAAGACAGAAGAGCCTTGACTGACACAGAAAAGCTCCTGTCAGGGAGGTAGGAAGTGAACCATCTACTGCAGACCCACAAACACCCACCATCTTGTGTAGCCCGTCTAACAACATGCTGTGATCAACGGTGTCAAAGGCAGAACTTAAATCCAAAAGAACCAGCACAGAATCATTCCCAGAACCAGCTGCCATCAAGACATCACTGGTCTCCCTGAGAACAGTTTCAGCTGAGCAAAGTTTGCAAAAGCCTGACTGAAATTTATCAAAAATGATCCGAGTTGCTTAGCAACAACTTTTTCTAAACTCTGATAAAAAAAAAAAAAAAAAAGAGCAGCTTAGAAAATGCAGCTTTCAGGAGGAGACATGTCCAGGTGAGATTTCTTCAACAACGGCTGGGCATGTTCATGTTTAACCTGTTAACGTTAACGTTTATTCAAGTTTTACTTTGAATAAATACAAAAGCCTTTGTTTGTGTGTGTGTGGGGGGAGGAGTATGTGTGAGTTGTTTGTTGGGGTGTGTGTGTGTGTGTGTGGTTGGGGGGGGGTTCATTGTGTAAAGTAGTACAATACAGAAAAGATGGAAAGTTTTGTAAATGACTTATTTCTTTATTTTCACATAATGGGCAGTCATCTGAGGATTCAGATGTGGATTGGGAGCCAGTCAGCAAGTGGTCACATAGAGGGACAAAGGTTCAGATGGACATTGGCAGATGAAGGACATTTCAGTTCCACCAGCTGTGAAGGATTACAGCCGGTACGTGCTGTATATTCAACTGTGTATTCATTTTGAAATGAAACAATTTTTGTGTTGCACATATTTATGTTTTTGTATATATTTTTTTCATTGTTGTTCCAGGTGTATGGGTGGAGAGGAGCGATCCCTCTGCACCAGAAGGCATTCTGGGAGACCCTCACCGAGCAGCTGGCAGAAGCAGGGTCTTCCTCCACAGCCAGACCTGTCCCACCTCCTGCTCCACGTGGAGCACATCACATACTGGTTTTTATCAGTGGGCAGAGGGCTACTGGTAGGCTGAAGTGCAGGCACTGTCATGCTAAAAACACAGTTGAAATGCTCCTCATGTGATGTGCCTTTGTGCTTGATACCGACTAGAGATTGCTACAGTGACTGGCATGCTGCCAACCTGTAAATGGTTATAATTGTAAATATGTTCAAATATGTGAATAGTTTGCTGTGTTGTAAAAGATAGTCATTTTTTTTATATAAATTACATTTTCCACAACAACACTTGTTTTGACTCTTTTTATATGCAAAATTTAGCTTTATGTTTCAGTAACTTTTTTTCAGCAATATTGATAGTGAATCTGGATGTGGGATAGGATACCTCTAAGTGTCACCTTTCATTAGAGGCCAAGATTATGACTGTACGATGAAGCGTTCAAGAGTTATGTCCTTTTATCCGAGGTTTGTGGCCATGTTTATCCAAGTGCCATTTTGGAGTCTCCAAATGGCCATTTTTGGAAACGCCTAGACATACTCTTACAAAAACGTGTGTAAAATACTCATTTTTAGTGGTATTGTTATCAAATTTGAACTTGCACTAGGTAAGGCTTCATGCTGTGGTCCCATTGTGTTTTCCAGCTAATAAGTCACAGCTGCACTCATCTGCAGACATCTGTTTACAAAAGAAATTCAGGCGGAAATAAAAAAACTTATATTTCAGTGTGTTCAAACTTAGATTACTCAATGCTAGTAGCACTTACAGTGATTCTGACAGTTGGGGAAAAAACTTCAGAGTGTTACCTTTCAAAAGACACCAAAACCATCCATGTGCTATAAACGGTTCAAGAACAGCTTTCAATTTACTTTGGGTATGTCTTGGATAGGCATTTTATGCAAATTATACAGGAATGGTAAGGGGTTAAAAGTAGTGGGAATGGAACCAGTTCATTAAATTAACCACACAGAGGCCAATCAAATGGAAAAAACTTTCAAAAACAGTGATGTGGGGAGAACATCAGCAGGACTTGAAGAGTCTTTCATTTTAGATTTTAGAGCAGCAACACTATCCAGCGGAACTGGAGAGAAGAATTCACTGATACAGGGGGAAGCTGAAGGTCTAATGTTTGATAAAGGATTGGTTAACTTATCTAAAACAAATAAGAAAAGACTAAGTGATCAGTTTATACATTTATCTGCAAAGTCATACTTAGAGGACTGGGGAATGAAGAATGGGCTCCCTACACAGGAGGCCTCCTCCAACATGGGAGGAGGAAGCGCTTGTCCCTGGGACTAGAGGAGCAGAGGAGATGAGCGTGGAGCTGAGTGGTGAGGAGGTGGGTTTGATTTTCCAGGAGGAATTTGTAAAAACTTCCACAGTAAACCAGAGCGGCTATAAGCTCTAAAGACCAGCTGTTACTGATTTATCCATCTAAGACTCTGAGTTGTGCCACAATGAAGGAGAAGAAACACCTTCACTTTCAGAACAACAGATCAGGAGATGGCTGGAACGTAGAACAACATACCAAAACATAGTTGGAAATATAGAACAGACCAGGAGATAGTTGGAACGTAGAACAACAGACCAGGACACAGTTGGAACGTAGAACAACAGACAAGAACACAGAGATAGTTGGAACGTAGAACAACAGACCAGGACATTTGGAACGTAGAACACAGACCAGGAATTGGAACGTAGAACCACAGACCAGGAGATAGTTGGAACGTAGAAACAACAGACCAGGACCAGTTGGAACGTAGAAAACAACAGACCAGGAGATAGTTGGAACATAGAACAACAGACCAGGACACAGTTGGAACGTAGAACAACAGACCAGGAGATAGTTGGAACGTAGAACAACAGACCAGGACACAGTTGGAACGTTAGAACAACAGACCAGAGTAGGGAACGTAGAACAACAGACCAGGAGATAGTTGGAATGTAGAACAACAGACCAGGAGATAGTTGGAACGTAGAACAAAGACCAGGACACAGTGGAACGTAGAACAACAGACCAGGATAGTTGGAACGTAGAAAACAGACCAGGACACAGTTGGAACGTTAGAACAACAGACCAGGAGATAGTTGGAACGTAGAACAACAGACCAGGAGATAGTTGGAACGTAGAACAACAGACCAGGAGATAGTTGGAAACGTAGAACAACAGACCAGAAGACACAGTTGAACAGTTGGAACGTAGAACAACAGACCAGGAGATAGTTGGAACGTAGAACAACAGACCAGGACACAGTTGGAACATAGAACAACAGACCAGAAGATAGTTGGAACGTAGAACAACAGACCAGGAGATAGTTTGAACGTAGAGACAACAACAGACCAGGACACAGTTGGAACGTAGAACAACAGACCAGGAGATAGTTGGAACGTAGAACAACAGACCAGGACACAGTTGGAACGTAGAACAACAGACCAGAAGATAGTTGGAACGTAGAACAAACAGACCAGACACAGTGGAACGTAGAACAAACAGACCAGACAAACGTTGGAAGTAGAACAACAGACCAGATAGTTGGAACGTAGTAGAACAACAGACCAGGACACAGTTGGAACGTAGAACAACAGACCAGAAGATAGTTGGAACGTAGAACAACAGACCAGGACACAGTTGGAAACGTAGAAACAAAGACCAGGACACAGTTGGAACGTAGAACAACAGACACAAAAAACAGACCAGGAGATAGTTGGAACGTACAGTTGTGTTTAAAATAATAGCAGTCTGTCAAACACAGACTTAAAAAAGTCTGTGTTTGAGTAAAGCCCAAAATCCTTATAATGGTTTTTATTTCCATGCATTGGGAACACTGCACATTATATTCTAAATCAAAACATGAAGAAAAAAGCAGAAATTCTTTACTCACTTTACAGAAAATGAAGAAAAATGAACATTGGGCTGTTCAAAAAAATAGCAGTGTCTGCATTTTACTTTACAAACTCAAATATTTACTGTATAAACTGAAAAATATCCAGGATTCAGCATTCCTATGAATCACTAAACTAATATTTAGTTGTATAGCCACTGTTTCTGAGAACCGCTTCACATCTGTGTTGCATGGAGTCGACCAACTTCTGGCATCTGTGAACAGGTATTCCAGCCCAGGATGATTTGACAACGTTCCATAATTCCTCTGCATTTCTTGGTTTTGCCTCAGAAACAGCATTTTTAATGTCACCCCACAAGTTTTCTATCGGATTAAGGTCCGGGGATTGGGCTGGCCACTCCATGACTTTAATTTTGTTGGTCTGGAACCAAGAAGCTGCTCGCTTACTGGTGTGTTTGGGGTCATTGTCTTGTTGAAACACCCATTTCAAGGGCATTTCCTCTTCAGCATAAGGCAACATGACCTCTTTAAGTATTTTGATGTATCCAAACTGATCCATGATCCCTGGTATGTGATAAATAGGCCCGACACCATAGTAAGAGAAACATCCCCATATCATGATGCTTGCACCACCATGCTTCACTGTCTTCAGAGTGTACTGTGGCTTGAATTCAGTGTTTGGGGGTCGTCTGACAAACTGTCTGCGGCCCTTAGACCCAAAGAGAACAATCTTACTCTCATCCGTCCTTCTGACTGGATCTCTGAACTGTCTGATTGATTGTATTGGCTGTGAAGCTCCAATGAAGGTTTCAATTATCCAAACCAATCTGTTATCCATGTAGTAGCTTCCATCGATCTATGTGGCTCTGTCCTTCACTGTCCACAGTTGGTGATCGTAGTAGGACTTGCACATAGAAACAAAGATGGGTAGATCTTGTGGTTCTGCACTGTCTTCACTACAGCAGACCAGTTCAGAGTTCATAGCAGACGCTGCACTGAGCCACCCATCCATCTCCTTTTCGTCAACAAGACCCTGAGATAGTTAAACTCCTCCAGAACCTCATCCCAACCTGGAGTGGACATCTGCACCTCGACATTCCTCCATAAAAGCTATGAACAGAATCGGAGAGAGCAGTCCTGACGGAGTCCAAGTCCCACCTAAAACATCTCTGACGTACTACCCCCACAAGATGATGGAGTGTAATGCTCAAGCATCTTCTCCAAGTCACACATGCTCCCTCCAGGATTGTAGTGAGGATATAAAGCTGGTCCAGAGGTGCACGAACAGGGCGGGACCCTCATTACTCCTCCCTACTCTGAGATTTGATGATGGATCAGTCTCTTCTCCACCAGCCCTGCTTGGACCTTACCAGACACACACACACCCCCCCCCCCGGAACTGGAGCAGATCCTCTGTGTGTGGGAACCACCACCCCAGTCTGCCCGTCCAGAGGTACTGGCAAGACGGACCGTCAGCATCCAGGACCTTGAGGAACCCTGCCACTGAAAAGCTTCTTAACCACCTCGTTGAACTCAGTGGTGAGCGGGTCCACCTCAGAGAAGATGTGTTGGTGGGATTGAAGATCCATCTCCAGTCCAGGTCAGCAGCACCCCTCCCCCCAACTACAGTTCACCACTAACGGGCCCCCCTTCAACATCTAGTTGTGACAATGACGGGAGGAGCCTGGTGCATCATGGGAGGTCCCCCAGCAGCATAACCAAAGGTGTGGTTCAGTGCCCCTGGGCTCCCTGCTCACTCTGGAGTTTCCAGGAGAATTTATCTGTGACAGACGTGTTCTCTGAGCTTCTGGACCTGGATGTGGTTTAACTCGGTACCAGAACATCTGCAGAGCTCATCACTGATGTGACGTTTGTGTTTTCAGACGAGGAGAATCGAGGAGGAGGAGGAGGAGGAGGTGCAGAGGTCGGACCATGAAAGCGTGGTTTCTTTAGGAAACCTGGTTCTGGGTGAGGAAACCTTCTGGATCAGGTTGAAGGAGATTCTGCTGTGAGGTGGTAGAACCTCAAACACGTTTGTGTCTCCAGGTCTTCCAGAGTCCAGAGACAGTGAAGCCGATTCTGAGCTGACGCTGACGGACACCGACACAGAGTCAGTGTTGCTGTACGGTCTTCTCTCTTCACGTTCCTTCATCTCTTCTTCAGATGTTCTCCTCTTGTTTCTTTTACTGTCTTCTCATCTTCTCAGCATCTGCACATCATCTTTGCATCCTCATGCCATCTTCTCATCATTTCCACCTTACCTTTGGTCATCTTTTGTTGTCTTCTCGCTGTCTTCTTGTCTTCTTGTCATCCTCACACCTGCATCTTCTCGTTGTTGTCTTCTCATCTTCTTTTGTTGTCTTCTCATCTTCTTCCATGTCTTGTCTTCACCACCTGTTCTTCAACATCTTCTCTGTCAAACTGAATCAGGTCATTCTTATTTCCAACCACATTTTATCCCAGCCATCTCAGGAGTTTGTGTGTTTGAGGACTCAGAAACTTCTTCTCAGCTGTCTGACGCTCCTCTGGCGCCCCCCGGTGGTTGAACCACCACAGCAAAGTCAGAGCTGGTTTCATCCAGACAGTGGAGGAAATAAGTATTTGATCCCCCGCTGATTTTGACAGTTGTCATCCTAACAAATAAATGAACAGTCTCAAACTTCTATGACAGCTTTATTTTAACAGTTTTAGAAAGAATTTAAAAAAAAATTAAGAAAATTACATGAAATGAAAATAAAAATTAATTTGCAAGTCATTGAAGGAAATAAGTATTTGATCCCCTAGCAAAACATGATCTAATTCTTGGTGGCAAAACCCTTGTTGGCAGCTCAGCTGTCAGACGTTTCTTGTAGTTGCTTACTAGGTTTGAACACATCAGGAGTAATTTTCGTCCACTACTCTCTGCAGATCATCTCTAAATCCTGAAGGTTTTGAGGCTTGTGCTTGGAAACTCTCAGCTTCAGCTCTCTCCATAGATTTTTAATAGGATTAAGGTCAGGAGACTGGCTTGGCCATTCCATGACCTTGATGTGCTTCTTATGGAGCCACTCCTTTGTTTCCTTGGCTGTATGTTTTGGGTCGTTGTCATGCTGGAAGACCCATCCACGACCCATTTTCAATGTCCTTGTGGAGGCAAGGAGGTTGTCACCCAAGATTCTGCGGTCCATGGCCCCGTTCATCTTCCCATCGATGCGGTGAAGTCGACCTGTCCCCTTAGAAGAGCAGAAGAGTCTCTTTCTGAGTCATTAATATGTTCGTTATCAAACCTGAGCCGGGCCTGGACGTGAGCCTTCTTGAGCAGAGGGACCTTGGACCACTGCAGGATTTTAAACCATTGCGTCTCAGTGTATTACCAATAGTTTTCTTGGTGACTGTGACTGTGGTCCCAGCTGCCTTGAGATCATTAACCAGCTCCTCCCGTGTAGTTCTGGCTGATCTCTAACCTTTCTCATGATCATTGAGACCCCACCAGGTGATATCTTCCATGGAGCCCCCAGCCTAGGTTGATTAACAGTCATGTTGTACTTCTTCCACTTCCAAATAATTGCACCATCAGTTGTCACCTTCTCATTCAGCTTCTTACTTATGGTTTTGTAGCCCATTCCAGCCTTGTGGAGTTCAACAACTTTGTCCCTGACATCTTTTGACAGCTCTTTAGTCTTGCCCATGGTGGAGATGGTGGAGTATTACTGAGTCTGTGGGCAGATGGCTTTTTATACAGGTGACTATTTGGAACAGGTGTCTCTCATGCAGGTAATTACTTCAGTGAGATTAGGAGTATGCCAGTGGTCTGTGGGAGCCAACACTGGTCAAGGTTGGTCAGGGATCAAATACTTATTTCCCTCAATGCCTCAGTTGTTACATGCGAGCTTCTGTAGGTCATCGCCTAATCATGAAGCAGTCACGGCGTAGAGTGGCGTGGGACCATTTTCGTTTAGAAATGACCAAGTGTACTGCAATCACTGCAATGCAATTTACAAATACATCATTGTCGTTGTTGATGAATTGTATCACTTGAACAACGCGCATCCAAGCCTTGTAAAGGACGGTGGCGGCGGTTCATCTCTATCTCAGCCTAGCCTAGCCTAGCGTAGCCTAGCTTCAACTCGATGCTAGCACAGACCAGAAGGAGCTGCAGTGCACATTGAGCACACAACAAACGCATCTTTTTAAGAATCTTTTTAAGAATCAAAAAGCCTGTTATACTGGCGGCTTGATATAATGGGATATAAATTGTCCTTGTTAAGTAGTCTTCTCGATATCTCTTATTTTATTATCGTTGTTTTTTTTAAGAAAAGAAAAAGGAAATGTCTGTTACGTTATGTGTCTCTGGCTCGCAACTTGAAGCCTCTCTCGTTTGCGCAATGTGCACGAGTTTGCGTTTAATTTGTCTTGTTAATAAAAAACATCCTTGAAGAAGAACAGCTGTTTTTTTTTTATTATTTTGCTATAGAAGACTATAGGGCATGATTGGCATAATTGTGATAGTTTTTAATATTAAAATGTTAATGATTAATCAATTATTAATCATTAAAACTCCCGACGATCGATAATTAAATCTTCACCAAATGCCCATCCCTGATATATATACTATATATATATATATATATATATATATATATATATATATATATATATATATATATATATATATATATATATATATATAGAACAGCTGCTTCTGACAGCTGCTTCACATCTGGGTTCATGGAGTCACCTGTGGACAGGTTTTCCAGTCCAGGACCACTGGTTTCTCCTCAGAACCAGCATCTCTGGTGTCTTCAGTCCTCTACTGGGTCCAGGTCTGACATTGGTCTGGTTGGTCTGGAACCAGGATGCTGACTGGTGTATGTGGGCTCGTTGTCTTGGTGAAACACCCGTTGAAGAACATTTCCTCTTCAGCATCATGACTTCTTCAAGTTTCCTGATGTCTCCAGACGGATCCATGATCCAGACACTATTCACAGATCATGAAGCTGGCTCCACCGTGCTTCACTGCCTAGAGCAGACCTGGGCAAAACACGGCCCGCGGGCCACATCCGGCCCTTTGTGCGTCTCTGTCCGGCCCGCATGAGGCCAATCATAAATTACATTTGATTACAACTTAATAAAAAAAAAAAATCTATGTCGTGCGTGAAATACAACTGTGGTGCTTTATTTTTGAAAGGCGTAGTACTTCCATGTAGCGTACGTGCATGAAGGTAAACAGCGCTAAGTGATGCTGCCGTTAAAATGTGTGCTGACGCTAAGAAAAGAAAAGTTGACAAGGAATGACGTGCTTTCAACAAGACATGGACCGCTAAGTATGTCTTTACAGGAATTAAAAGGTGAA
>JAGFBZ010001831.1:0-10000 GCA_018398805.1 Hirundichthys speculiger
ACGTAAGGCCCATGTGCTCAATGATCGGCTCTTCAGACAGGTGTGCAGGGAAAATTATGACGCCTTTAAGCGCCTGATGCTCCACACAGAGGTGCGCTGGATCTGTGATGAATCTGAAATGGACCTTTGGTGGATCTGTGATGGATCTGTGGTGGACCTGTAATGGATCTTGTGATGGATCTGTGGTGGACCTGTAATGGATCTTGTGATGGATCTGTGGTGGACCTGTGGTGGATCTGTGATGGATCTGTGGTGGACCTGTGATGGATCTGTGATGAATCTATGATGACTCTGTGGTGGATCTGTGGTGGACCTGTGGTGGATCTGTGATGGATCTGTGATGAATCTGAAATGGATCTGTGGTGGACCTGTGGTAAATCTGTGGTGGACCTGTGGTGGATCTGTGATGGATCTTTGATGGACCTGTGGTGGAGCTGTGAATGATCTGTGATTAATCTGTAATGGATCTGTGATGAATCTGAAATGGATCTGTGATTAATCTGTGATGGATCTGTGGTGGATCTGTGATGGATCTGTGGTGGATCTGTGATGGATCTGTGATGAATCTATAATGACTCTGTGGTGGATCTGTGGTGGACCTGTGGTGGATCTGTGATGGATCTGTGATGAATCTGAAATGGATCTGTGGTGGACCTGTGGTAAATCTGTGGTGGACCTGTGGTGGATCTGTGATGGATCTTTGATGGACCTGTGGTGGATCTGTGATGAATCTGAAATGGATCTGTGGTGGACCTGTGGTAAATCTGTGGTGGACCTGTGGTGGATCTGTGATGGATCTATGATGGATCTTTGATGGACCTGTGGTGGACCTGTGGTGGATTTGTGATGGATCTGTGATGAATCTGAAATGGATCTGTGGTGGACCTGTGGTAAATCTGTGGTGGACCTGTGGTGGATCTGTGATGGATCTTTGATGGACCTGTGGTGGAGCTGTGAATGATCTGTGATTAATCTGTAATGGATCTGTGATGAATCTGAAATGGATCTGTGATTAATCTGTGGTGGATCTGTGATGGATCTGTGATGAATCTATAATGACTCTGTGGTGGATCTGTGGTGGACCTGTGGTGGATCTGTGATGGATCTGTGATGAATCTGAAATGGATCTGTGGTGGACCTGTGGTAAATCTGTGGTGGACCTGTGGTGGATCTGTGATGGATCTTTGATGGACCTGTGGTGGATCTGTGATGAATCTGAAATGGATCTGTGGTGGACCTGTGGTAAATCTGGTGGACCTGTGGTGGATCTGTGATGGATCTATGATGGATCTTTGGATGGACCTGTGGTGGACCTGTGGTGGATTTGTGATGGATCTGTGATGAATCTGAAATGGATCTGTGGTGGACCTGTGGTAAATCTGTGGTGGACCTGTGGTGGATCTGTGATGGATCTATGATGGATCTTTGATGGACCTGTGGTGGACCTGTGGTGGATCTGTGATGGATCTGTGATGAATCTGAAATGGATCTGTGGTGGACCTGTGGTAAATCTGTGGTGGACCTGTGGTGGATCTGTGATGGATCTTTGATGGACCTGTGGTGGAGCTGTGAATGATCTGTGATTAATCTGTAATGGATCTGTGATGAATCTGAAATGGATCTGTGATTAATCTGTGATGGATCTGTGGTGGATCTGTGGTGGATCTGTGATGGATCTTTGATGGACCTGTGGTGGAGCTGTGAATGATCTGTGATTAATCTGTAATGGATCTGTGATGAATCTGAAATGGATCTGTGATTAATCTGTGATGGATCTGTGGTGGATCTGTGATGGATCTGTGGTGGATCTGTGATGGATCTGTGATGAATCTATAATGACTCTGTGGTGGATCTGTGGTGGACCTGTGGTGGATCTGTGATGGATCTGTGATGAATCTGAAATGGATCTGTGGTGGACCTGTGGTAAATCTGTGGTGGACCTGTGGTGGATCTGTGATGGATCTTGATGGATGGACTGTGG
Source organism: Hirundichthys speculiger (assembly GCA_018398805.1). Taxonomy (NCBI): domain Eukaryota; kingdom Metazoa; phylum Chordata; class Actinopteri; order Beloniformes; family Exocoetidae; genus Hirundichthys; species Hirundichthys speculiger. The sequence goes on from JAGFBZ010001831.1 coordinate 1,982, forward strand.
TGGATCTGTGATGAATCTGAAATGGATCTGTGGTGGACCTGTGGTAAATCTGTGGTGGACCTGTGGTGGATCTGTGATGGATCTATGATGGATCTTTGATGGACCTGTGTGTGGACCTGTGGTGGATTTGTGATGGATCTGTGATGAATCTGAAATGGATCTGTGGTGGACCTGTGGTAAATCTGTGGTGGACCTGTGGTGGATCTGTGATGGATCTTTGATGGACCTGTGGTGGAGCTGTGAATGATCTGTGATTAATGTAATGGATCTGTGATGAATCTGAAATGGATATTAATCTGTGGTGGATCTGTGATGGATCTGTGATGAATCTATAATGACTCTGTGGTGGATCTGTGGTGGACCTGTGGTGGATCTGTGATGGATCTGTGATGAATCTGAAATGGATCTGTGGTGGACCTGTGGTAATCTGTGGTGGACCTGTGTGGTGGATCTGTGATGGATCTTTGATGGACCTGTGGTGGATCTGTGATGAATCTGAAATGGATCTGTGGTGGACCTGTGGTAAATCTGTGGTGGACCTGTGGTGGATCTGTGATGGATCTATGATGGATCTTTGATGGACCTGTGGTGGACCTGTGGTGGATTTGTGATGGATCTGTGATGAATCTGAAATGGATCTGTGGTGGACCTGTGGTAAATCTGTGGTGGACCTGTGGTGGATCTGTAATGGATCTTTGATGGACCTGTGGTGGATCTGTGGTGGACCTGTGGTGGATCTTTGATGGATCTGTGGTGGATCTGTGGTGGACCTGTGGTGGATCTTTGATGGATCTGTGGTGGATCTGTGGTGGACCTGTGGTGGACTTGTGGTGGATCTGTGATGGATCTTTGATGGACCTGTGGTGGATCTGTGGTGGACCTGTGGTGGATCTTTGATGGATCTGTGGTGGATCTGTGGTGGATCTGTGGTGGACCTGTGGTGGATCTTTGATGGATCTGTGGTGGATCTGTGAATGGTCTGTGGTGGAGCAGTTAATCCTGGAGAAAAGTCCAATGGATGGACAAACTGCTGAATGAGACAAGAATCCAGGTGGTAACAGTGCAATCTAGGAACCCATCCATCCATCCATTATCGATGGCCGTTCAGTCCTATGTAGGATCACTGGGATCTGCTGGAGCCTTCTAGGAACCCAGAAATGTGCAAATGTAAAGAAAGAAATGAAGGAAGGAAGGAAGGAAGGAAGGAAGGAAGGAAGGAAGGAAGGAAGGAAGGAAGGAAGGAAGGAAGGAGTGTTTTCAGCTGTATCTACTGGCCACAGATGACCTGTGTTTGAATCCTGGAGTCCTGAAAACCTCCCAGGTTTCTGTTCCACAGGAGCATTCGCTCCATCTACCTGGACTATTGTCCAGTTATGTCCCCTGTGATATGAATTCCCAGACTCCTGCCAGCCAATCAGAGATGAGCTGTGGTTTAAATAGCTGCAGCTCAAAGACCCTCACAGCATGTGTGTTGGTGACAGATGGTTGAGTTTAAGCTGCATTAATCAGTGTTATGATCAGCCAACAGACAGAAACATGAAACCACAAAGACGACTGCTTCCTCGGCTGTCGGTGCAGCCAGCCCTGCTGCCGCCTCAACACAAATAAAAAAGTTGTTTTTCAGCATTATTCAGTAATAATTCATTCCTCACTTCACAGTTGTGTTTAACGTAAAAGGATCTAGACCTCCTGAGTTCAGTATTAAAGGTGTTCCTGCTCCTCTGTTTCCACCTTCACATCCTCCAGTTCAGCAGAGACAGAAATTATTTCTCTCCTGGTTGTGATCTGCGTTATTATTTAGTTTCACGTTGAGGTAAGGACGAAGCCGCTGCTGTCATCTTCATCTCATTATTGTGCTAGTTTTTTGGGGAAGCTCAACACTGGGACACGAGCACCATATTGTCCCAGTTGACACAGACATGTCTGCAGGACAGCCGTGAGTGGAGGAGGGGGAGGCGGATCTCATGAATAAACCAGATCATTTTCATAAATTAAAACCGGCCTGCGGATGGAACATCTGTGCCGCTGCAGCAGGGTTTCCCCCGTCAGCTCTGAAATCAGTTTCTGCAGTTCAGTTTTAAACATGTGGACACCCGTCTCCTTGTTTCTGAATCAAACCAAGAAACTGTCCCATCGACAGTCACGTCGGTGTTTGATGACATCACCAAGTCTGTCACTATGTGACTGTGATTGTGTTCCATCATCACTTCCATTCACGTTAAATCAGAGTAGGAAGCTAAAATATAAGTTCACACTTTTATTTCTGGGTTCAATTAAACAGTTAAATGATAAACAATCTGTTCTTTTAACAAAAATAGACTTCAAAAGGCCTCATGATGACATGTATTGATTATATCTGATCAGTACTTTCAGTTTGTATTGATCAGTTTAATGTTCAGTGCAGGTTAATGGATCATCTAAAATTCAAATATATTCAGTTTTTTTGAGAAAAGATCATCAGTGTTCCTATCCATTGACTTATCAATACCAAATCTGATTTTTTTTTTTTGTCATGTTTTTACTCCTCTTAAGTATTTGCATCATCTAATTGTTGCTAGAATATTTTCCTGAAGACATCAGGTCCAAACAGGTTCTGGTGGTGTTGTGGTGTTGTGGTGTTTCTGCAGATCAACAGAGTCTGAACATGTGAATCACAGGGAATCCCCTTTAATAAAAGGCCCTTATAAACATCTAGCTTATAAAATATGAACAAGACGCACATGAAATGTTAAAATAACGCTACAGGAACGTTATAAAAAAGCAAAAAGTAAAAAGCACATGAAGAACATGAACACTTCCTCCCGACGTCAGCCTGCCGTCACCTCACAGACACCAAAAATAGAGAAATCTTTATTCTGGAAACATTTGGAATCATCAGCTGATGTTCACGTTTTAACAAAATTGCATAGTTTCCTTCAGATTATTGCTCATTGATTACTGATTATTTGAACTGATAATGTGGATGATGAGAGAGATTCGTCTCTGCAAAGGTTTTATCGTTTGTGTGACGCCGTCATCGTCACCGTGATGAAGAGGAGTCTCAGAGCCTGATGAAGACAGAAAGAAGCAGAAGGACAGACGGACAACAGAAACAAACACCAGCGTGTCCCCGTTAACGTGTCTCCGTCTTCACCGTCTCAGTCCTTCGTCCTCCTCGTCCTCAGGAGTCGTGGAAGATGGCGTTCAGCTGGGCGTTCATCAGCCGCTCGTGGTGAGAGTGTCCCTCAAATCCCATCAGCTGCTCCACCTGCAGCTCCCCGCACCGCTGGTTGGACCCCCCGCCGCTGTAGATGGCGGCGTGGCCCCCGGCCCCTCCGCCCCCGTAGTGCATGCTGAAGGGGAAGCTTTTGTCATAGTCGGAGGCTGTGATGGCCTCATGCTTGAAGGACGAAGAGAAGTTCCCGTTGATGCTGAGAGGCGGGCTGAGCGGGGGGTCAAACGCCGGGCCGTCCGAGACCAGGACGCCATCGAAGAAGGGCTCCAGCGGGCCGTAGGGCTGACCTTTGACCTGGTGGAAGATGTGGGAGGGGTCCATGGTGCCATAAGGGGGGCTGGGCAAGCCGGCCGTCAGTCCCGGGCTCTGGTAGGAGAAGTGTCCGGGGTAGGCGGCGCCAGAGGGGGGGAGGTGTGTGGGCAGGTCTGGCGTCTGTTCTGGAAGAAAGGTCCGAGGGTTCAGCTGCAGGCAGCCCGCCACCAGGTTGGTGGTCGGCTGGGACAGACCTGAGGACAGACGGATGAGCACCGGTCAATACCAGCATCAACACCTGGTGTTACCTGCAGCTGCTACTGCGGATCCTCCAGGTGGAGAACGTTTCATCTTCAGAACCATTTCATCATCAACATCTGGATGAAATTATTCTGCAAAATGATTTTCAGCTTTTCAACATCTGGATTCATGCGTCCAGCTGCAGCAGAACCTTTGAGTCTCTGGAGACTCTGAAATCCATTCATGTTGGTTCAACTGTAGAAGATGAAGGAGGTGTACAAGAATGGATGGAGGTACAGAGGAGCTGATGGAGGTGTGGAAGATTTGAAGGAGGTGGAGAAGAGCTGATGGAGGTGGAGAAGAGGTGAAGGAGGTGGAGAAGAATGGATGGAGGTACAGAGGAGCTGATGGAGGTGTGGAAGATTTGAAGGAGGTGGAGAAGAGCTGATGGAGGTGTGGAAGAACAGATGGAGTGAAGGAGGTGGAGAAGAATGAATGGAGGTACAGAGGAACTGATGGAGGTGTGGAAGAATGGATAGAGGTGGAGAAGAGCTGATAGAGGTGGAGAAGAATGGATGGAGGTGAAGGAGGTGGAGAAGGACAGATGGAGGTAGAGAAGAGCTGATAGAGGTGGAGAAGAACGAATGGAGGTGGAGAAGAATGGATGGAGTGAAGGAGGTGGAGAAGAACAGATGGAGGTGGAGAAGAGCTGATAGAGGTGGAGAAGCGATGATAGAGGTGAAGAACGGATGGAGGTGAAGGAGGTGGAGAAGAACGGATGGAGGTACAGAGGAGCTGATGGAGGTGTGGAAGAATGGATAGAGGTGGAAAAGAGCTGAAGGAGGTGGAGAAGACCTGAAGGCGGTAGAGAAGAGCTGATAGAGGTGGAGAAGAACAGATGGAGGTGGAGAAGAGGTGAAGGAGGTGAAAAAGAATGGATGGAGGTACAGAGGAGCTGATGGAGGTGTGGAAGATTTGAAGGAGGTGGAGAAAAGCTGATGGAGGTGTGGAAGAACGGATGGAGTGAAGGAGGTGGAGAAGAACGAATGGAGTTACAGAGGAGCTGATGGAGGTGTGGAAGAATGGATAGAGGGGGAGAAGAGCTGAAAGAGGTGGAGAAGAACGGATGGAGGTGGAGAAGAGCTGATGGAGGTGGAGAAGAGGTGAAGGAGGTGGAGAAGAGCTGATGGAGATGTGGAAGAACAGATGGAGGTGGAGAAGAGCTGGCGGAGGTGGAGAAGAGGTGAAAGAGGTGGAGAAGAACAGATGGAGGTACAGAGCAGCTGATGGAGGTGGAGATGAACTGACCAAGATCTATCTAATCCTTCTACATCATGTTTCTCTTCATGCTACTTTCAGGCTGCAGGTGAGCACCAGGTGACCACCAGGTGAGCACCAGGTGACCACCAGGTGAGCACCAGGTGAGCACCAGGTGAGCACCTTTGCCAGGTGACCACTGCCCCTCAGATGTCCGTACCTTTGCAGAGCGCCTGGACGAAGCTCATGAGGTCAGGAGCTTTGCCGGAGCGCAGGATCTCACTCAGGGCCCAGATGTAGTTCTTAGCGAGGCGAAGGGTCTCAATCTTGGACAGTTTCTGCGTTTTGGAGTAACAGGGGACGACTTTTCTCAAACTCTCCAGAGCGTCGTTCAGCCCGTGCATGCGGTTCCTCTCCCGGGCGTTCGCCTTCATCCTCCGGATCTTAAACCTGCAGGAACAAGGAGCAGATTGACCTTCAGCTGAGTCACCAACCATCACACCTGAGAGACTTTCAGGAACCGCTGGAGGTCAGAGGTCATGCTCAGCTTGGCTTCAGCGTCGTCACATGACTGAAACAGATGTTTAACACTTCTGCAGCAGAACTAAAAACAACTGAACTAATGATTTATGACCTGAATACTCAATAATTAATTAAAGGTTTTAAAACATTTTTTCATCAGCAGCATCTGCTGCAGTCTGGGAGACTAATGCTTTCGGTTTCCTGATGACCATCTACCCGCAAAGAGCTTTTTCTCCTGTGAATATTTCTCTATTTTATGATTGAACACGTTTTCCAGAACAGCGTCGGTTGGTTCCACCAAAGATGGACATGAACCTCTGAAGGGACACCTGGCAGGACAAATATGCAAATGACTCTGAAGTTACTAATAATGTTCTCTTTTTTAAGTTTAAGGTTTGTCTCCAGCGCCGCCTGAAATCTGAAGTTTTATCTGAACAACAGCTCATCCTCATCTGCATCTGAAGATTTATTTTTTATCTATTTATGGTTTATTTGACATGGACAGCACATATTAATAAACATAGAATGTAAATGTGCCAGAATGAGCCAAAATGGCTGTTTTACATCTGTTGTCTAGTGTAAACAGATCAGATGCAGGATCAGGAATGTTTAGAAGGTTTTTCACATTTCCTCTGATGCTAAAAACATCTGAGTTGAGGCCAAACTACGAAAGAGATTAAAAAGTGGAGATTCAGGTCTTCAGCTCCGTCAAAACCGCCTTTTCACACAAAAGCAGCAGATAAAAACAACAGATATAACTCCTTTTAATATTCTGATAAGACGAATAGCACCATCAGGTATAAATATGCCTTGAAATTTAAAAAATAAAATTAAAAAAGACCCCAAACTGAGATAAAACTGAAATGTGATTCTCGACTGTCCTCTGATTGGACCAGAGCTCTTCTTCTTTATTTTTTTATTCTTTTTTTTTTTTCCTGTTTGAAACATTTTTAATCTCCTCCTTGATGTCCCACCTCTGCAGACGAGCCTTGGTCATCTTCTTCTTCTTTGGTCCTCGTCTCTTGGGTTTGTTCTCGCCGTCCTCCTCCTCCTCCTCCTCCTCTTCCTCCTCCTCATCGTCTTCGTCGTCTTCGTCCTCCTCCAGATGATGATGGAGCCGCTCGTCCTCTTCTCCTCCCCGTCTCCGCCCGCTCCTCCTCCTCTCTCCGGAGGGCTGCGGAGCTCCTGGAGCTCCTCCGGCTCCTCGGAGGTGATCTCCTCCCGGACAGACCTGGTCATGATTCTCTGCTGGAGGCGGGAGATAAATCCATGAACAACAAACCCCTCAGAAAAAACACGAGCAGCTTAGTCTTTATTTCTAATAAAAACGGAAACATCTCCAGATATTTTATTCTCCACATTCATCTGAACTGTTTTATCAAATGACGCGTTTAAATATTTCTAACAACGAGATTTATTTCCTTGAGTTCAGATTTAGAAAATGAATATTTCCAAACGAATCAGGCCTCGAATTTTTGACTTTTAATAAGTTAAATACGCGTTTTTTTCTTTCTAAGATAAAACGTTTTGAATGTAGAATTGAGTCAAATTTGATTCTGGAAATGTATATTTAAGAAAAATATAAGAAACAGAAAAATCACGATCTTTTTCCGTCAGAAGATCTTTTTGAGATTATTATAGGAATTATTAATGAATAATGATATAAATTATAAATGAATAATTCTATAAAAGTCCAGAAGAAGAAAAGCAAACAGAAACAAAAAACAGGAGGGAATACGTTTGATCATTTATCTGAAAGTTGCTTTTAAATCACATTTTCTCAACAAGTGAAACGGAGAAGAAAAATTTAATCGATCTGATTTTCCAAATAAAATCAGAACAATAAATAATAATTATACAATCTTAAAACTACAATAATAATACACATTTAAAATTTCACAAAATGTCGCAGTGTTTTTAAACCGTCATCCAATATTTAAAGCTGTTCAAAAGTAGTTGATTGATAAAATAATTGTAATCTTCTTCTCTAAAATAGTCAATTTTTTCGTTATAAAATATAGAGCAGAAAAATAAAGAATAAATCATTTGAGTCTCAAAACAGAAACGGATTCTTGAAAAACTATTTTATTAAATTCTCGGAGAAAAATGTTGAAGTTAAAATAATTATTTTAACTAATAATGATTAATAATTATTATGATAATAATAATAATAATAATAATAATAATAATAATTAATCAATGAAAAAACAACAATTATGGAACAAATAAATGAAAACAAGAAAATCTGAAAACAAATAAAATGTGGATGATGTGGATCATCTGCGATGATCAAATATTGGTTCTGGATCAGATCAGCAGTCAGGCTGGTCCTGCTGCAGGACCGTCTGCAGGACCTCCGTGGGTCCAGTCACGGGTGGAGCTCCTACCTGTTGGAACGAGCCGCCGTCCGTCAGATCGCAGACATCCCGCGTGCTCTGTCTGTGTCCGTGCGTGTGTATGCGTGATCTGATGGAGCTATCTGAGGTGTGTGTGTGGGATGCTGCTGCTTTTATACGCAGCATCACACACACACA
>JAGFBZ010001831.1:15000-215905 GCA_018398805.1 Hirundichthys speculiger
AAGATGGTTAAAACTGATGGAAGATGGATGGAGCCAAATACAGGAGCATTCTGGGAGAAAACCTGTTGGAGTCTGTAAAAGAGACTGGGATGGAGATTTATCTTCCAACAGGACAATGATCCAAAACATAAAGACAAATCTACAATGGAACGGTTTCACAAATAAACGTATCCAGGTGTTAGAACGGCCAAGTCGTCAAAGTCCAGACCTGAATCCAGTCCAGAATCTGTGGAAAGAGCTGAAGACTGCTGTTCACAAACTCTCTCCATCCAACCTCACTGAGCTCCAGCTGTTTTACAGGAAGAATGGACCAGAATTTAGTCTCTGGATGTGTTGAACTGACAGAGACAAACCCCAAGAGACTGGAGCTGGAACTGCAGCAGAAGGTGGCGCTACAGAGTATTAACACAAGAGGGCCAAATAATATTACACACCCCACTTTACAGTTTTTTATTTGTTAAAAAAGTTTAAAATGTCCAATAAATTTCGTTCCACTTCACAATTGTGTCCCACTGGTTGTTGATTCATGACAAAAAATTAAAATTTTATATCTTTATGTTTGAAGCCCAAAATGTGACAAAAGGTTGAGAAGTTCAAGGGGACCACTGTAGATGAACTGAAGTGAATTGAAGTCATGTTCTTTTTCTGTCTGTTATCTTCTGGAGAAGGTTTCCAAGTTTCCTCAGTTCATTGAGGTTCTCAGGTTTCTACTGTATTTGTGATCAGATCTGTTCTGGTCTGAAGTCTGGACTTTAACCAGGTCTCATGACCTCACCCCCCCCCCCTGAACCCCCAGAAGGATCTCAGACCACCAGTCATCCACCACCATGGGTGACAGTTGAGAGGATGGGTTTGTGCTGACATTCATGTTTGGTTTGATCGTTTCAATAGAAGCTGGAGCAGGTGATCTCCTCCACCTGTGTCTTCACCCTGACGTTTGCTCAAGGCTGGCAGCATCTTCACCACCCGATCAAAAGTTTTCAGTCCCCAGGATCTGATTGTGAGAACATCAGAGTTCCTTCTTTGATGCTGACGTTAGTTTCTGATCTGTCAGAAGACCGAAGGCCCATTAAACCAGCAGGTCACCATGGTAACCACGGTGTCTGTATTGATGGTGGCATCGTCTTGTCAGCAGCTCTTCTTGAAGCTGAACTCAGTCCACTCAGACATCTTTTCTGTTCTTTTCCAGTAATGTCTCCACTGGAGGTGGACTGGAATTTCTTCACTGTGACCACCTGAAAACTTCTGAACATCTTCCACTGCAACACCTGCTCCTGACCTGGGTCTGGGTTTGGGTCAGGGTCAGGGTCTGGGTCAGGGTCTGGGTCTGGGTCTGGGTCTGGGTCTGGGTCTGGGTCTGGGTCTGGGTCAGGCCTGACCTGCTGTGACCTCACTGTAGTTGGTTTTAAGTTTCAGCTGCTGCCGTGAAAATGAGCAGCTGAATGAAACAAATACATCCAGACGATCTCCAGGAGGATCTGATGTTCCAGGAGGATCTGATGTTCCAGAAATATCTGGTGTTCCAGGAGGATCTGGTGTTCCAGGAGGATCTGATGTTCCAGGAGGATCTGATGTTCCAGAAATATCTGGTGTTCCAGGAGGATCTGGTGTTCCAGGAGGATCTGATGTTCCAGAAATATCTGGTGTTCCAGGAGGATCTGGTGTTCCAGGAGGAACTGATGTTCCAGGAGGATCTGATGTTCCAGAAGGATCTGATGTTCCAGAAGGATCTGATGTTCCAGAAGGATCTAATGTTCCAGAAGGATCTAGTGTTCCAGGAGGATCTGATGTTCCAGGAGGATCTGATGTTCCAGGAGGATCTGATGTTCCAGAAATATCTGGTGTTCCAGGAGGATCTGGTGTTCCAGGAGGAACTGATGTTCCAGGAGGAACTGATGTTCCAGAAGGATCTGATGTTCCAGAAGGATCTGATGTTCCAGAAATATCTGGTGTTCCAGGAGGATCTGGTGTTCCAGGAGGATCTGATGTTCCAGGAGGATCTGATGTTCCAGAAATATTGGTGTTCCAGGAGATCTGATGTTCCAGGAGGATCTGATGTTCCAGAAATATCTGGTGTTCCAGGAGGATCTGGTGTTCCAGGAGGACTGATGTTCCAGGAGGATCTGATGTTCCAGAAGGATCTGATGTTCCAGAAGGATCTGATGTTCCAAAGGATCTAATGTTCCAGAAGGATCTAGTGTTCCAGGAGGATCTGATGTTCCAGGAGGATTCTGGATGTGTCCAGGAGGATCTGATGTTCCAGAAATATCTGGTGTTCCAGGAGGATCTGGTGTTCCAGGAGGATCTGATGTTCCAGAAATCTATGGTGTTCCAGGAGGATATCTGGTGTTCCAGGAGGAATCTGGTGTTCCAGGAGATGATGTTCCAGGAGGAACTGATGTTCCAGGAGGATCTGATGTTCCAGGAGGATCTGTTGTTCCAGAAGGATCTAGTGTTCCAGGAGGATCTGATGTTCCAAAAGGAACTGATGTTCCAGAAGGATCTGATGTTCCAGAAGGATCTGATGTTCCAGAAGGAACTGATGTTCCAGAAGGAACTGATGTTCCAGGTGGATCTGATGTTCCAGAAGGAACTGATGTTCCAGAAGGATCTGATGTTCCAGAGGATCTGATGTTCCAGAAGGATCTGATGTTCCAGGATGATCTGATGTTCCAGAAGGATCTGATGTTTCAGAAGGAACTGATGTTCCAGAAGGATCTGATGTTCCAGAAGGATCTGGTGTTCCAGAAGAATCTGGTGTTCCAGGAAGATCTGATGTTCCAGGAGGGACTGATGTTCCAGGAGGATCTGATGTTCCAGAAGGATCTGATGTTCCAGAAGGATCTGATGTTCCAGGAGGATCTGATGTTCCAGGAGGATCTGGTGTTCCAGGAGGATCTGATGTTCCAGAAGGATCTGGTGTTCCAGAAGGATCTGATGTTCCAGGAGGATCTGCTGTTCTAGAAGGATCTGATGTTCCAGAAGGATCTGATGTTCCAGAAGGATCTGATGTTCCAGGAGGATCTGATGTTCCAGGAGGATCTGATGTTCCAGAAGGATCCCACATCTGCTTCAGTCTCACCTGCAGGGCAGAAGGTGGACAGAAGCTGTGGACTTTGGACCGGCTGCTCTGCAGGGAGGTTGTTATAGTGATGGCATACTGGTTGCTAGGCGGTAACTACGCAACGCTGAAGGACCTGCGTGTCCGTCCGTGGACCTGCACGCTCTGACGGCTAATGGTTAACAGAGAATCAATGTCTGGAGGTGAAGCTTCATCTGCTGCCAGTCACGTGAGTCGTTTAGATGAATGATGTTCAGAGCCACCAGCAGATAAAACTGTTCTTCTGCTTTTATTATTCAGAACAAACAGCAACTCGCTGAATAACAATTATTACTGGATCCTCCCAGCTGCACTCATGTGTGTGCACGTGTGCGCGTGTGCACATGTCTGGAGAAGGTCACATTATCTTATTCATTAAAAGATTCACACACTTGAACATCTGGTGGCACCAGACTCAAAAAAATAATCAAAATGAAATAAATACAAAAAATAAAACAGCTGGATTTAAGTCCTTGATTAAAACCAATAAACCACTTAAAATGATTAGTTGATGATGATGCTGTTGAAAGTCTGAATTGAGAAAAACATTGACTAAAAGTGGTAAAAGTGTGTGAACGTGGTCAAAGATGAGCCAATCAGAGATCAGGAACTGGACTCCAGATGTGTCATGTGACAGTGGAGCTCTGAGTTAATTACAGTTACATTCATTTATATTTAAATCAATGATACCTTGAAACATTTTTAATTTTGTGTTTTACAGGAACTGCAGCAGAAAAGGCTGCTGGGAAATGTTTAGTTCAGTAGCATGTGTCTCCATCTAGTGGTTGAGTTGAGGTACTGCAGCTGGAAGCAACTAAGACTTCTTTCTTTGGTTAAAACAAGTTTGTTTTAAATTCAATAGTTGACGTAAGTGCACATTTATTCAAGTTGTTTTTTATTAAAAACTCTTGATTGAACCTGGAAAGGCAGGAAACCTTTGATGCAAGTATCTGAGAACATCCAGATGTTTAACAAGCTTTTAGCTTTGATGACATAGATGAGACAGAAACTGGGACATTTGAGTGTTTCTGCAGGTTTGCCGCCCTCATACTGGTGATGTCACAGATTCCAGTCTACTTTTACTTTCAGCATCTATATACACATTAACAAATATCTGCTGCTGATCATGTGTTTTTGAGTATTTCTTCATTTTACAAACAACATGCAGGTTAAATATATTAAATGTATTCAAGTAACAGGCGGCGGACGGACTTTACAACTGCAGCTTCAAACTGATGAAGACAAACCACATCTTCAGAAACAGCAAAGAATTGTGGGTTAGACATTCAGAAAGAGTTTGTGGTTGAGGAGCTCCTCCTCTCCAGTCATGTGGGTGGCAGGTCTGGTACTGTCCTCCAGAGAGACTGTGTGAGTGGACGTCCTCAGGACAGTGACATGATGTTTTAGTGTCAGATGTTTATTAATGGTGCTGCAGTCATTTATGGTTAACAGAAGATCAGACTTGGATTAAATGATCTTGATCTTGATCGAATGTTCTGGATTAAATGATATTTTAGACAGTAAAGTCTCTAGAAAACAAGCCTTTATTCTGCTTGTGAAACTGTTCTTAAAAGCAGCTCTTTTACCTTCTGGCCAATCAGAAGCTACCTTCCTCCTCCACGCCATCAGGAATCCAAACACGCTGTCATGTCACCACAGAGGAAGAGTGCATGTGTGATCTTTGTGAGAAATCCAGTCCTGCAGGAGGACACTTCCTTCATCTTTTAAATGGAAATCATCCTCTTCATGAATCAGTGTCTTCAGTTGGACTCGTCTTCAGATCTGCAGCTTCAGACTCTGCAACAAAAGTCCTGAGACAGTTATTAATAACAGAAGAGCGTGATTAACAAATGAATACATTAAACGGGGAACCACCTGGTGATCAGGAAACTAAACCCCAGCCAGTCTCCAGTCAGCCGCTGTGCTGTGTGACCAGGTGTGGCGCTGTGGAGCAACAGACTGGAACCAGACCAGCAGTAACCTTTACAACCAGCAACATAACCCCAAACAACTTCTCTCATTAGAATATAGCAGAATTGATTAACTCTATTAAAGCGAGATAACAAAAATATCAACATGTATGCAGTGTTTTACCGGAACGCGTTCATTGAACGAAAGTTCACGAACTAGTTCATATTTTTCGCGAACGTGAACCGAACGCGCTCACTTTCTCCTTCACCAGCGGGGGGCGCGAACGAGTTCATTTGGGCAGTTGTGAACGACGCTCTTTCAAAGTTCACGCACGGTCAAAATTGTTCCAGGTTTCCAGCGAACCCCATTTAATATGTCAAGTGTCACCTTATTTGTTGACCCCTTACATTAATATCAGATCATGGTTCCTGGTCCTGTATGTTGATCACAGTTGTGATTAAAGCTTTCGGTGGGCTGCGGAGATTTTTCACATTTTAAATTGGGCCTTGGTATTCTGAAGTTTGGGAATGGCTGCTGTAGAGAGAAGCTGAAATGGAAATTACAGTTTTACATGGGCTGTCCCTTCAATGCTAATGTGAACCCTGGTTTGTTAAGGATTCTGAATTGGACCAAAAGTTTTCGACAGTTAAAATGGATAAAATAATTGCCGTTTGTGGTGGTGTAGTATATGGGCAGCGGTAATCATTTTGACAAATAATTGCTCGCAGCAACATTAAAAAAGAATTTTTTTTTTTAAATGAACTAAAAATGAACTATTTAGTTCATTTTTGAACTATTAAGCTCATTTTTTGAAATGGTGAACTGAACTATTTCATTTTAACTTCTGTAAACTATGACCTTAACTAGTTCGTGTAGAAAGTGAACTTGCCCAACACTGCATGTATGCGTGTCAGAGAGCACACACATGAGACAAAAAAGAAAAGGAAACTTACAGAACAACACTAAATCTACATCACTTTACCTGGCTGTAAAGTAATTTAGGCTGCAAAGCCTTGTGGGTATTTGAGTCATTCTGAAATATCTTTGTCTCAAACCGTGTGCTCAGGCTTTGCTGGATGTGAGACCTGGTGTCATGCTGCTCCACAGCATTTACCTTCGTGGATGAATAAAATCCTATTAACTGAATTAATTTAACCAGTCAGCTGTACTGGACCGGGCTGGAATCGCTCTGGTTGGAGATAAAAACACGCTGCAGATGTCCAAATGTGATGAGAAGCTTTCTGATTAACACGAAGCAACACAAGAAAAAGTCCAGATGTCTGAGAAAATAGAGTTAAGATAAGGGATAAACAAACCCCAGTTTACAGCAGAAGAGATGACCAGAACCACAAGACAGAAGAATGTCATTGATAAATAAAGTTATGGACCACAGATATCTGAAAGTTGATCAGCAGGTCATCCAGACAGCAGTTTGGTTTGTGGGAAACCATTTTTATCTGAGAGCAGAACAACGGCTGGGGTTCTACTAGATGACTGGAGGTTCTACTAGATGACTGAAGGTTCTATTAGATGACTGGAGGTTCTACCAGTTGACTGAAGGTTCTACTAGTTGACTGGAGGTTCTACTAGTTGACTGTAAGTTTTACTAGTTAACTGGAGGTTCTACTAGTTGAATGGAGGTTCTACCAGTTGACTGAAGGTTCTACTAGTTGACTGGAGGTTCTACTAGTTGACTGTAAGTTTTACTAGTTAACTGGAGGTTCTACTAGTTGAATGGAGGTTCTACCAGTTGACTGAAGGTTCTACTAGTTGACTGGAGGTTCTACTAGTTGACTGTAAGTTTTACTAGTTAACTGGAGGTTCTACTAGTTGAATGGAGGTTCTACCAGTTGACTGAAGGTTCTACTAGTTGACTGGAGGTTCTACTAGTTGACTGTAAGTTTTACTAGTTAACTGGATGTTCTACTAGTTGAATGGAGGTTTGACCAGTTAACTGAAGGTTCTACTAGTTGACTGTAAGTTTTACTAGTTAACTGGAGGTTCTACTAGTTGACTGGAGGTTCCACCAGTTAACTGAAGGTTAAACTAGTTGACTGGAGGTTCTACTGGATGACTGGATGTTCTACCAGTTGACTGTAAGTTTTACTAGTTAACTGGAGGTTCTACTAGTTGACTGGAGGTGCTACTAGTTGACTGGAGGTTCTAGCAGGTCACTGGAGGTTCTATTAGTTGTCTAGAGGTTCTAGCAGGTCACTTGAGGTTCTACTAGTTGTCTGGAGGTTCTACCAGGTCACTGGAGGTTCTACTAGTTGACTGGAGATTCTACTAGATGACTGGAGATTCTACCAGTTGTCTGGAGGTTCTAACAGGTCACTGGAGGTTCTACTAGTTGTCTGGAGGTTCTAGTAGTTTTCTGGAGATTCTACTAGTTGTCTGGAGGTTCTAATAGTTGTATGGAGGTTCTAACAGGTCACTGGAGGTTATAATAGTTATCTGGAGGTTCTACTAGTTTTCTGGAGGTCCTACTAGTTTTCTCGAGGTTCTGCTAGTTCTCTGGAGGTTCTACTAGTTTTCTGGAGATTCTATTAGTTGTCTGGATGTTCTAATAGTTGTCTGGGGGTTCTAACAGGTCACTGGAGGTCAGGTTGAGACTTGTTTATTCAGTCAGACCAGAAACATTTTTCATCCCTCAGTAAACTCAGATAATGTTATTTCCGTTTTCTGACTATAGTAGTTATATATTTGTGATCTGATGTTATCAAAAGGATCAATCATCAAGTAGTGCTGAACGTGCAGGTTTCCATAGCAGCCAGCTGTCAGACTGATGACCTTACTAAGATGGCGGCGGTGTTGACGCAGGCGCATTGGTGGATGTGTGTACATGAAGCAGCCAGCAGGCGCCGCTGTTTCACCTGTGCAGGTTATTTCTAGGACACACCCCCTCCCCCCCTCCTCCTCCTCCACGCTGCTGCTGGTTTCAGGAAGCGGAAGCAGGAATGTTGGAGTCTTTTGTTGAAAAGTTTGGATCTTTCTGACAGTTTGGAGTTGAGACCCGAACTGCGGAGGAACATGTCGGTGAGTGAGAGGAACCGCCGCCGCGGGTTCATGTGCGTGTGCGTGCGTGTGCGGGGACAGCTGTCAGAGTCAGACTGCAGCTGAGCGGCTTTGGGTCGGAACCAGAACAAAAGTCTGAAGACGAGTCAAAGATGGTTTCACAGACACGAGCTTGGACCTGTAGGACATGTGTGCGTGCGTGCGCGCGTGCGCGCTGACAGACGGGCTGGAGGACTCGTGTAGAAGTGAGACTCTGGAGGTCCTGGATCTGTATTGACTCCTCTGAGCAGTTCTGGTTCGGGTCCAGGTTCGTGTCTGCTTTGGCTCATGTTTGGACATTTAAACTTTAAATGTATATTTTCTCTTCCTTCCATCAAACATCTAATCTCCATCTGTGTTCAGAGCTTCTGACCAGTGGAGGATTTTTCTTCTAAAATGACTTGAAGGTAAACAGCTGATGTCTAAAAGGAAGTTTCTCCATCTTTGGTCTTTAATTCTTAAGGTGATTAATTGTTTGAACATTGACTTATTTGTGGTTCTTAAACACACAACTTTGTTTCTGATGGAATTAAACCATTTAAACGCGTCAACTGGAACCTCTGGCTCCGTCTTTCTGACATCTGGAGTGTTGAAGGAGACGAGCTGCAGAGATAAAAATAGAAATGGATTAGATGAAATGCCAAAGTGAGCAGCGGCTGAATAAAAGGACAGTTTCAAGAAGAACAAGTGAACTGAACAGGCAGAATAATGTCAAAAATGAGTTTATTTTAAGTCCAGGTTCTTCAAGGTCACAGTGACCTGATGAAAGGAGAAGAAAATGTTCTTCTAGTTAAATGTTTGAGGCAGGAACACAGAAGACTCAGTCAGGCTGCTTTTTATTGACTGGAATGAAAGTAAATGCAGTTATGACTAATTAGATTTAGTTGTTTTTTTAATTGGACTGAATTTAACGGGACTTCATGAAGCCTTCAGTGAGCTGCTGGAACATCTTTAGATGTTCCTCTGCTGTTAACGTCTTTCATCTGTTGAAGACTTTCCCCCCAGGAAAGTCCTCTGTGCTGAAACTGGTCTGCTGTTTCCTCCGGTCCAGAACGGACCGAATCAACCACAGCAGGGGCTTCCTGCTCGGGCTCATCCGGGAGCCTCCGTGGCCCTAACCACTACTTTAATTCACAGAGCGGTCTAAAGGTGTAGCAGATAGAAACAAGATCAAATGATTTAACCGATATAAAAACTTTAGTATTTTCTCTGTAAAATAATGGTAATAATAAATGCAAATTGACTGTGTATTCATGTGCAACTTTATTAGCAGCGTCGTCATGACGTCACACCAACAACAGAACCGCCGTGGATAACATGTGACCTCTCTGGTCGCTACAGTAGCATTTAAACAACCTTCAAAATAAGACGCACAACAAAAACGTGAAAATATTAGTTTCTTACAACAGCACTGAAACTTTCTAGGATGTTTTTTGCTCATTTTGCTAGCTTAGCGGGATGCATCATGTGATCTTTGATCATGTGACGTGTCAAGAGTGAGTTGTTGATGATGTAACGTAGAGAATCTGGTCATTTTTCAAAAAAAAACATCAATCAGATCAGATAATCAAACGGAAATAATGGAAGTTATTTATTCTTTCTGTGCAGCCCGGTACCAAATGACCCACGGACCGGTACCGGTCAGGGGTCCGGGGCCAGGGGCCTGGGGCCAGGGGCCTGGAGCCTGGCTGTTGGGGACCACTGGTCTACAGAACGTAGAGTCATCTTACAGCTGATACTGGTCTAGTTGTAGCTCCGCCTATGTCACATGGTTCCTTCCTCTGATTGGTTGTTCAGTGATGTCAGATGGAGCAATCTGACTTCAGATCAGATGATTTGATTTTTGGCCTCATAGATCACTGACAAGGACACTCAACCGTTCCAGCTGAGATGATTTAACTGAACGAGTTCATATCAAACACAGCTGAACTGTTTCTGCTCATTTGTCCACGAGTCAAACAGGTTTTAGGTTTCAGTTCATCTTTGATCAGCTCTGCTCTTAGGGGCTCAAACATAGACAGAGTTGTCATTTCAGTGATATTTCAAAGATATTTCAGAGATATTTCAAAGACAGATCATGAAATCTCACAAAGGTACAACCTTCTCTGTACATTGAAGAGGCCTGGAGAGAAGTGTTTCTTCTGCAGAGCTGTGAAGTTGCACAAAATAGGAACTACGCTAGCTGCTATGTTGTAATTGTGGTGTGGTCATGAATGAAGCAACTCTCCATCCAGAGCTGCAGGAGCTCAGAGTCCTGGATGACGCTGAGAGGAGTCCAGCAGAGTGAAGGAACATGAGGGACTTCAGGAACCGGTGTTGGTGTTTTTAATGTTTCGTGACTCCACTGGAGGAAAAACCTCTGACATCACGTAATCTTGACCAGCTGGTTAACTCAAGCTGGCTAACTCAAGCTGACTCCAGATATTCAGAAATATCTTAATTTATGAACAATGACTCGCTTCACATTTGTGACCTTTTGTCACTGCTGGATTCATCTGACGGATCCCTCTGTTGGATTTCCGTAAAGGCACAGTATGTAGTCATAAAGCTTCATGGGAAAAGGAACTGTTTGAAAGTTTGAGTTCGTGGAAGGTGAGTTGAGCGTGTCTCAACACGCTGACGTCTCCTCCTCTACCTGAACACGCCTGATGATCAGTGAGTCAAATCACAACATGATTGACGGGTTCCTGCGGCTCCAGAACGCTGCTGAGGGTTCGGATTAGCCACATTGAACCACATTGATCACAGATGCAACTATTGCAGTTTTCATTTCTGATTTTCTTAAAATTCTGACCTGCTGATTGTGATTTTCTTTCTTCTAACTGGAACCAACGTCATACATGAATTTAATCAACAGTAAAAGACAGCAGAAGCTGCAGCTGTGAGCTCTGCTGGCTTTGACCTTCGTTAGGACTGAGCATGCTCAGCAGTGTGATGCTCTTTTCAGTGCTGCCTTAAACTTGGCAAAACATTTACAGCGGGTTAGGATGCAAAAATGAACTTTTTGAGTTGGCAGAGAAAACTTTCGAATCTGAATCAAAAAAACATTTTGATTCAGATTTTAAAGGTAGGGTAAGGAATTTCTGGATAGCATCGTATCTGTGAGAGTTGGCCCCTCCCTCCAGGGAAAACATCCCCGTTCCAGCATTCCTTCATCTAAAAATGTCTCTTTCCTCTACTTTGTGGTCCAGAGTCAGAAACTCATCCCTGATGTCTCCGATGTCTCTGGTTTGTTCGGTCCCTGATGTCTCTGACGTCTCTGGTACCTGGTTGTTGCGGTGGGACAGTTTCCTGGTCACTGATGGATTCTGTGATGTCAGCACATCTGGAGGAGGAGCAGGGAGAGACAGATGCTGGTCGAGGCTCCTCCAGGTTGCTATGCAACAGCAGCAGGGTTTGATTTAATGTCTCCGCTGCTCCCACCACTGCGGTTATTATTGTTGCTGGTATTATTATTATTAGGATTATTATTAGCTCTCCTCCTGTTATGGCCCCTGAAGGACCCGTCCCTGTCCTTGGGTCTTCTGCCCAGTTGGACCTGCCTGAGGTCCAACTGAGCTCTAGCAGGCATCATAACCAGATGAAGCATCTCAGAAGGTTTTTCAGATTTAAGTTTTTAGTTTTTATTAAAAAGCCTTTCTGAGGTTACACGTTAAACACACCTCAGAGGTCAGAAGTGGGCGGGTTTTTAAACGGAGCAACAGAACATTTTTGAGTTGTTCGTCCTTCACAGTCAAGTGATGAAGGACGACCACTGACTGCTCACTGGTTTTCCCCGACCAGCTTGTCCACTGGTGGGATTCTCAACACGCCATCAGCCAGCGTAGCTTCCTCTCTTGGACATGCATGAAGGTGATTTAGGACTTTTGGAGGATGAAGTCATCAGTAGATCTTTCATCAACATCAACTTTTGATATATTTAAATTTGTTGGTTGATTTTTAAATATTTCAAAGTGTAATTGTACACACGAGAACTTGGTGTGTGCTCCAGTTTCAAACTAAAGTTGACAACGGTTGATGGTAGAAACCTCCTCGCTGGTCCTTATGAGCTCTCTGATGTGTTAAAGATGCTGCTTTGCTGCATTTAGTTAATTTCTGTCTTTCCAGTTTGTTTTGCATTTGCTGTCTAAAAATAGACCTTTCCCCCCTTATCCGCTCCCTCTCTCTCTCTCGGACAGGAAGTTGTTCTGTTCTTCACTTTAAACACTTGTTTCCTGTTTCACACGTTCTCATTTAGATTTGGCAGCACGCTCCTCCATATCTCCCTCCTTTCCTGCTGCTCTGCTCAGTGATTCCATCATTTTTTTTCAATTGGAATCTTGAATCCAGGTCTTATGTGAAGCCAGGTAGATGCTCCGGCTCTAACTGGGACCTTCTCACACTGTCGTGGTTCTTTTTAAGAGCAGAGCTCCTGCTGATGTCGTGAGAGCAGAGCTGCCACTAGATACTGAGAGGAGACAAACCAGCAGAACACAGTAGGGCTGCACGATTATGGAAAAAATTATAATCACGATTATTTAGATCAAAATCACGATTACGATTATTAATCAAGATTATTCAACAATAAAAAATATTTTTTGTTCAGAATGTTATTTAAAATCACGATATGAAATGTAACCAAGAAAGTATTGCATAAGGGATGGACAAATTATATAAAAGGCAATAGCATGAAACTTAGGCGGTCCTAGAGATTTTTGGCCATAAACACCAGCCTGTAAACATGTCTTAGCTTCAAGAACGCCCAAAAGGCAGGTCACTACATTGTCCCCTACACTACATTGTACATGGTCACGATTAATCCCGATTTTCAAAATTTTAATCGTGGCAACCAAAAATCACGATTTCGATTATTTTTCGATTAATTGTGCAGCCCTAGAACACAGTTCAGAAAAAGTTATTCTCACGTGTTCATTTTATGCAACCTGTTGAATTATCCACAGACGTCATACCTATAAAGGAGTTGGACAAACATAATTTCATCAGAGAATTTAGATTATAACGTCTTTCTTTCACTATTTAATCAAGTTTCAATTACATAATGAAATTGAGCTAAATGTGCTGAGACCTGCTTTGTTCAGAGGACGTTCACATCCATCTTCGATAACGAACTCCCTGCTGTTTTCCATCATTTCTTGTTCTTTTTAGAATTTGATCATTTATGCAATAAAGTTGTTTGGAATGGTGGCGTTTGTAACTGCAAGCTGTTTATAAGGAAGAGAGGCCATCTGGAGGTCAGCAAACGCAGGAATGAATGAACAGAACTCACTGGAAGGACACAACGTCCAGCCGAGTGAAGGACGTTCAGGTCTGTCAGATGTTTCTCCACAGAGAGACAGAACTGCTCAGGAGTCTGAAGAATGAAAATAAGACTGAGCAAAAAAATCTCACACTAATTCATGATGATCTTTGATTATTGGACGGATGAAAAAGACCAGCCAGGAAGAAGAAGGTGTGGAGATGGTTTGGTTTGATCTGAAGTAGTGCTGGGCGATATGGAAAAAATCATATATCACGATATGGACTATTTTATATCACGATAACGATATATATCACGATATACCATAATAATGTATGTTTTCAGTTATTCTCTGAAAAGTTTGACAAAAATTTCATTGCTTACTTTTCAACTTTATTTTGAAAGGACATTTAAGCTGAACTGTCACAAACATACATTTTAGTGCAGCAAAAACAGGTAGGTACAGAGGTACAGTAGCTTTCACATTTTTTTTTAAAGTGCACAATAGTTTCTGAGAGGAAAAACACATTTTTGCACTGAAGTTCAGCTATAAAAAATAAACACAAATTATTTTTCAACTTTCTGAAATCTGTAACCTTGTAGTGCAAAGTTTGCAAACCAATATAAAGTGTCTAAAGTAAACATCAGGGTTGAAGAGAACTCTGTTTAAGGCATTAACCATGAATAAAAGTGCAAACATAAAAGGCTACTTTGTAGAAGTAGATATGATTCTATCAAATTTATCATTGCAGGTTGTTTAATTACATATTTGCTGTAATAATTGATAAAATTAGATTAGAAACGATAGAAACGATAGAAACGATAGAAGAGAAATGGCACGATACACACTTTTATATTGTCCCCACGATATATATTGTCATATTGCCCAGCACTAATCTGAAGGATCATCTGTTGGGGTTAGGGTCAGTGTGATGGTGTTGGAGGAGGTGACAGGAGACAGCTGGATGGATGCTGAGCATCTTTGGACAACAGAAGGACACTAACAGGAAGTTTTAAAAGATGCAAATCACATTTCACCATCTGAAGAAGGCCAGAACCACCAGCAGCTGAATTCACCGCTTCAGATAACAGGAAGTTGTTCTAGTTAACGTTCTGGTTCAGGTGATGAGTCAACCTGAGGTCTCTCATTAGATGCTGAGGAGCTTGAACTGCTGAAAGTGAAGCAGCTTTGAAGGACAACCAAGATCCAACTCTGAGTGGACCGGGTCCAGCTTCTCCCCCGAACCTCTTTCACTTCCTGATGATTAAGTTTCAAGCTCAGCGTGTGCGTGTCTGGGTGCACATGCATGTGTGCATGAGCAGCCTGGTCACTAATGAGCTCAAATTCTCATTGTCATGTAAATCATCTCTGGTGTTTCTGGTCCAAACATCCTCAGCAGCAGCTCCACTATGGTTCAAGGATCTGCTCCAAACGGTTCGGAGAGTTCAGAACCACCAGGTTCCTGGAACCATTCGTAACTGGCTGGAGCGGTTCCTGGAACGGTTCCTGGAACCGTTCGTGACCGGCTGGAACGGTGGCTGCAACGGTTCCTGGAACGGTTCCTGGAATGGTTCGGAACCGACTGGAATGGTTCCTGGAGCGGTTCAGAACCGACTAGAACGGCTCCTGAAACGGTTCGGAATCAGCTGGAATAGTTCCTGGAACGACTCCTGGAACAGTTCGGAACCGGCTGGAACGGTTCCTGGAATGTTCGGAACTGACTGGAACGGTTCCTGGAGCGGTTCGGAACCGACTGGAACGGTTGCTGGAACGGTTTGGAACCAGCTGGAATGGTTCCTGGAATGGTTCAGAACCGGCTGGAATAGTTTGGAACTGCCTGGTACATTTCGGAACTGGCTGGAACAGTTCCTGGAATGGTTCTGAACCGCCTGGAATGGTTCTGAACCGCCTGGTACGGTTCCTGGAATGGTTCAGAACCTCCTGGAACGGTTTGGAACCACCTGGAACAGTTGCTGGAATGTTTTGGAACCGCCTGGTACTGTTCCAGGAACGGTTCTTGGAGCGGTTTGGAACCGCCTGGTACCGTTCCTGGAACGTTCGGAACCGCCTGGAACGGTTCGGAACCGGCTCAGACAGCTATGTTTGCTGTGCTCGTGGTGCAGGTTCTCTTTCTCAGTAACATCTTCTCTCCAACTCTCCTCAGGCCCGCCTCCTTCAGCTGATGTTGCCGTAGAGACGTTGGTCCTCTGATTGGCCGACCACGACCACACTGATGGACGTGGACAGTGGAATTCTGGGAATGGAAGCCAGTGTTGCTGCAGGTCAGTTTTCTGTCATGTTGGGCTGAGCAGGATGACCTCCAATTAAAATCATGATTAATTGATATTTTACCTCCTTTTGAATGAATGAGAAACTATTTTTATGTATTAATCTATTCATTTCATATATTTCATTTAATGTGATGTGATTTGGTCCCTCAGAGAACTCTGACAAGGTTTTACTGTAAATCTGCTCGAGATCACCTGGATGAAGCATTGATGCTCATTGATTAAATAATTAGAAGAACATTAATCAAAGCGTGCAGTGAAGGAAACGTTCACAGGTGGTTTTTAAAATAAAAAGTGAGTTGGTGAGCTGAGAAGAAGAAAATGAACGACACATTCAGACAAACTAGAGAGTAATTATGTTGTGAGTCCAGGATGAGTCCTCTGTTAGAAAAACTCCTGAAAAAACTGACGTGGAGAACATCTGTTCACATCATCTTCATGTTGATGGAAAGCAGCTGCCTGAAGCAGATGATTTCAGAAGTAACTGAGTGGAGAAGCTCTCTGCACCTCCTCTCTTCTGTACTTTACATCTGCGCTCCAGAGAAAATGTCAAGGTTCTCCTCAGAAACTTTGAAGCACAACTGCATGAGAGCATCCAGCTGAAACCAGACATTTCCATCCACTGAGATCATTAACCCTGTCACACCTCCACTCTGAGCTTCACTGCTGCTCTGTTCCTCTGAGGTTCCTCTGAGGTTCCTCTGTGGTTCCTCTGAGGTTCCTATGAGGTTCCTCTGTGGGTCCTCTGAAGTTCCTCTGTGGTTCCTCTGAGGTTCCTCTGTGGTTCCTCTGAGTTCCCTCTGTGGTTCCTCTGTGGCTCCTCTGGAGTTCCTCTGTGGTTCCTCTGAGATTCCTCTGTGGTTCCTCTGAGGTTCCTCTGTGGTTTCTCTGAGTTCCCTCTGTGGTTCCTCTGTGGCTCCTCCGAAGTTCCTCTGTGGTTCCTCTGAGATTCCTCTGTGGTTCCTCTGAAGTTCCTCTGTGGCTCCACTGAGGTTCCTCTCTGGCACCACTGTGGTTCCTCTGAGGTCCCTCTGAGGTTCCTCTGAGGTTCCTCTGAGTTTCCTCTGAGTTCCCTCTGTGGTTCCTCTGAGTTCCCTTTGTGGTTCCTCTGAGGTTCCTCTGAAGTTCCTCTGTGGCTCCACTGAGGTTCCTCTCTGGCACCACTGTGGTTCCTCTGAGGATCCTCTGTGGGTCCTCTGAGGTTCCCTTGAAGTTCCTCTGTGGTTCCTCAGAGGTTTCTCTGAAGTTCCTCTGTGGCTCCTCTGTGGTTCCTCTGTGGCTCCTTTGAGGTTCCTCTGAAGTTCCTCTGTGGGTCCTCTGAGGTTCCCTTGAAGTTCCTCTGTGGTTCCTCGGAGGTTCCTCTGAAGTTCCTCTGAGGTTACCCATAAGTACTAGTAGGCAGTCTTCATCTAATTTATTTATTTTTCAGATGCATGAAACGTTCTGACTTTTGATGAGGGTTGAATGTTTCTATTTTAAAAAAGTCTTGTCACCTCTGAGGTTCTTGAACTGCAGCCTGATTTGAGGCTGAGTAGTGGGTGACATACCAAACCAGTGACAGCACTGGTTTCTTTTGAGGTGTTTGGTACTTCAGAACACTGATCATTGTGCCATTAGACACAGAAAAGTAGTTTTTTAATTTCTATCTATAGATAGATAGATAGATGTACTTTATTGATCCCAAATTGGGAATATATTAAAAACACAATATTAAATAGCAATATAAAAAACAGAAAGTATTCCTATTTACAATATAATTATAAGACACATATAAAACACTGCATGTCAATGTCCACTGGCCTCCGCTCACTCACAGTGACCAGCCGATCACACTTTGGCCGGTTGGCTGCAGCTCATAGACCCGTGATCTTACCTGCATAAGATCCAGTTGTTACCAGCTGTGCGTCTTGGCACAGCTGATGTGCTTTTTAAAATACTGCAGAACGAATCATTGGATGGTTTCAGACATTTTGGAAATAAATTCCCACATCCAACCTTTTCCAGCTTGACACCAGAGACAGAGATCTCCTTGGTTTCCACCACTGCAGACATCTGAATGAGATCATGCCACAGCTGTACGGACTGACGTGTCTGGCTGTGACTATTCCCACATCCACCACAACTGCTGACCAGACATCCTCTGATCTCAAGAGAATAAAAACGTCTGCAAGTAATACGGTGATGCGTAATCTAGAGGTAGAGCCGTTTGTGCACGTTCACATGTGACCAGGTGGACGCACATTTATGCCATTTGGACGCGCTCTTTTACGCGCCGACATGCGGGTTGCACTTTCCGCAAACTCAGTATCTTAGCGGGTAGCGGGTGGTTTGAAACTGTACTGAATCCATACCGAAACCGTGACACAAAAACAGCGGTATGGACCGTACTGTGAGCCACCTGTACCGTTGCACCCCTATTACACAGTAGGGGTGTGAAAAAAAATAGATTTGGCAATATATCGCGATTTTCGGCCGGCCAATATAATATCGATTTTTCAGCTCCTAATATCGATTTTTTTTTTCCAAAAACACTAATAATAAACAACAAATAGCTTGTTTTGAAGCAAACAATTTTGACTCAATTTGTCCTCTGAATGATCAATATCATCTGATGAACATATACAGCAACTTGATTTTTCATCTCTACTTTTAATATTGATATTAACTGGGTAGAATATCGCAATATATTGTGATATCGCGATAATATTGTATCGTGACCCAAGCATCATGATACATATGGTATTGCCAATACTGACCCCTACTATAGAGCCAGCCTTCTAGATTATTCTATCTAGTCTGCTGATGTTGCTGGCTCTGATGCTGCTGCCCCAACATACAGCAGCAAAGAAAAGGGCAACAACAGACTGGTAGAAGATCTCTAACATCTTGCTGATAACATCTTAGCTCCCTCAGGAAATAGAGTCTGCTCATCACCTTCTTATACGCAGCATCCGTGTTAGATTTCCAGTCCAGATTGTTGCCGATCACCACTCCCAGGTATTTTTAGTCCTTCACCTCCCCTCTGATCTGTAGAGGCTGTGAAGACGTCTTCTTCCTCCTGAAGTCGATCACCATCTCTCTGGTCTTGTTGACGTTCAGCCTCAGGTGATTCTGCTCCGTCCACTCTACAAAGTTGTCCACCAGTGCCCTGTACTCACTCTCATCTCCCCCTCTTATACACCCAACAACAGCCGAGTCATCAGAAAACTTCTGCAGGTAACATGACTCAGAGTTGTACTGAAAATCAGTGGGGAGAGAGCACAGTCCCCTGTGGAGCTCCTGTATCACTGACCACCACATCAGACAGAACTTTGCCCAGATGGACAAACTGTGGTCTGCCAGTCAAGTAGTCAGTAATCCAGGAGACCACAGAGCCGCTGACACCCATCACCTGCAGCTTCTCCCCCAGCAGCAGAGACTGGATGGTGTTAAAAGCACTGGAGAAATCAAAGAATGTGATCCTCAGTGTCTCCTCCACCATCTAAATGCACATGAGCTCGTATATGACAGCATCATCGACTCCTAAACGTGGCTGGTCCAGAAACATCCTCAGCTGGGCCAAGACCAGTCTCTCCAGGACCTTGATCACATGGGCTGTGAGAGGATGTGAAAGCTCTGCTTTAATAAACCTGGGTCAGTAAGTGAAGCAGAAAAGCAGCAGAAACTGTTTACTCGGGTTCATTGTGATGTTGTGGGACCGCTGGTCCTGCAGCGATAAGATCAGTTAAATTAGTCTTATCTCAGCCTGGACTCTTCTGGCTCACATCTGATGTTCTATACGTGTTTGAGCACGCTCAGATATTTTTTTCTGTGTTTGGTAAACGGACCACCGAACCCGACTGATTACATTCTAGCAGTGTTCCTGACTGACATCTGACCTGATTGATCCTCAGATTCCACCGTCAAACCAGTCAGCATGGCTGGTGTGAGGCGTCGGGCCTGGGCCCAGAGCAGAGACTCTGTCGGCCAAGGATCCAGACCAGAACACTGTGGGCCCCAGGAGCAGAAGCAGAGCCCAAATAATGGGGACACACAGAATGATGCTGACGAACAAGGTTTGAATAATTATTTAACTACTTCTAAAAGCTCTGAAAGTTCTAAAAACTAAAGTTAAAATCCTCAAATCTGCATTTAAAGTCCTCATGATGATGTTTTAAGGAAGCTCCAAGGGTCTGAAGTGAATGTAGAGATGTTGACTTCTCTGTCAAAAGACACAGAAGTCAACAGAAAACACAGGACAGTCTTTCGACAGTCTTTTTTTTTTTTTTTTTTTCAAGGAAATAAAAAAATAATCTTTTTTGAAAATTTTAGTCCAGTTTGATGGCCAAACCATTACACTTCTTTGTTCAGTGTTATGAGCTCTGGAGCAACCGAGCAACTATGTTCAATCACAATAAATGCACATCAAGCATAGAACAAACTACAATACCCACCATGTGTTTTCTGGTCCTGGTCCTGTGTTTTCTGGACTTTTAGGTCCTGTGTTTTCTGGACTTTCAAGTCCTGTGTTTTCTGGACTTCCCGGTCCTGTGTTTTCTGGACTTTTAGGTCCTGTGTTTTCTGGACTTTCAAGTCCTGTGTTTTCTGGACTTCCCGGTCCTGTGTTTTCTGGACTTTCAGGTCCTGTGTTTTCTGGACTTCCTGGTCCTGTGTTTTCTGGACTTTCAGGTCCTGCTCCTGTGTTTTCTGGACTCTCTGATCCTGGTTCTGTGTTTTCTGGACCTGTATTTTCTGGACTCTCAGGTCCTGGTCCTGTGTTTTCTGGACTTCCCTGTCCTGTGTTTTCTGGACTTCCTGGTCCTGTGTTTTCTGGACTTCTCGGTCCTGTGTTTTCTGGACATCCTGGTCCTGTGTTTTTTGGACTCTCTGGTCCTGGTCCTGTGTTTTCTGGAAACTCTGGTCCTGGTTCTGTGTTTTCTGGATCTGTGTTTTCTGCATTCTCTTGTCCTGGTACTGTGTTTTCTGGACTTCCTGGTCCTGTGTGTGTTCTGGACTCTCAGGTCCTGGTCCTGTGTTTTCTGGACATCCCGGTCCTGTGTTTTCTGGACTTCCTGGTACTGTGTTTTTTGGACTATCTGGTCCTGGTCCTGTGTTTTCTGGATTCTCTTGTCCTGGTACTGTGTTTTCTGGACTTCCTGGTCCTGTGTGTGTTCTGGACTCTCAGGTCCTGGTCCTGTGTTTTCTGGACTTCCCGGTCCTGTGTTTTCTGGACTTCCCGGTCTTGTGTTTTTTGGACTCTCTGGTCCTGGTCCTGTGTTTTCTGGACTCTCTTGTCCTGGTACTGTGTTTTCTGGACCTTCTGGTCCTGTGTGTGTTCTGGACTCTCAGGTCCTTGTCCTGTGTTTTCTGGACTTCCCGGTCCTGTGTTTTCTCGACTTCCCGGTCTTGTGTTTTTTGGACTCTTTGTCCTGGTACTGTGTTTTCTGGACTTCCTGGTCCTGTGTGTGTTCTGGACTCTCAGGTCGTGGTCCTGTGTTTTCTGGATATCCCGG
This sequence comes from Hirundichthys speculiger, assembly GCA_018398805.1. Lineage (NCBI taxonomy): Eukaryota > Metazoa > Chordata > Actinopteri > Beloniformes > Exocoetidae > Hirundichthys > Hirundichthys speculiger. Next base: position 36,083 of record JAGFBZ010001831.1, read on the forward strand.
TCCTGTGTTTTCTGTACTCTCTGGTCCTGGTCCCGTGTTTTCTGGACTCTCTGGTCCTGGTTCTGTGTTTTCTGTACCTGTGTTTTCTGGATTCTCTTGTCCTGGTCCTGTGTGTTCTGGACTTCCTGGTCCTGCGTTTTCTAGACTCTCAGGTCCTGGTCCTGTGTTTTCTGGACTTCCCGGTCCTGTGTTTATTGGACACTCTGGTCCTGGTCCTGTGTTTTCTGGACTCTTAGGTCCTGGTCCTGTGTGTTCTGGACTTTCAGGTCCCTGTCCTGTGTTTTCTGGACTTTCAGGTCCCTGTCCTGTGTTTTCTGGACTCTCAGGTCCTGGTCCTGTGTTTTCTGGACTTTCAGGTCCTGGTCCTGTGTTTTCTGGACTCTCAGGTCCTGGTTGTGTGATTTCTGTACCTGTGTTTTCTGGACTCTCGGGTCCTGGTCCTGTGTTTTCTGGACTCTCTTGTCCTGGTCCTGTGTTTTCTGTACTCTCTGGTCCTGGTCCCGTGTTTTCTGGACTCTCTGGTCCTGGTTCTGTGTTTTCTGTACCTGTGTTTTCTGGATTCTCTTGTCCTGGTCCTGTGTGTTCTGGACTTCCTGGTCCTGCGTTTTCTAGACTCTCAGGTCCTGGTCCTGTGTTTTCTGGACTTCCCGGTCCTGTGTTTTATTGGACACTCTGGTCCTGGTCCTGTGTTTTCTGGACTCTTAGGTCCTGGTCCTGTGTGTTCTGGACTTTCAGGTCCCTGTCCTGTGTTTTCTGGACTCTCAGGTCCTGGTCCTGTGTTTTCTGGACTTTCAGGTCCTGGTCCTGTGTTTTCTGGACTCTCAGGTCCTGGTTGTGTGATTTCTGTACCTGTGTTTTCTGGACTCTCGGGTCCTGGTCCTGTGTTTTCTGGACTCTCTTGTCCTGGTCCTGTGTTTTCTGGACTCTCAGGTCCTGGTCTTGTGTTTTCCTGACTTCCTGGTACTGTTTTCTGGACTTCCCGGTCCTGTGTTTTTTGTACTCTCAGTTCCTGGTCCTGTGTTTTCTGGACTTTCAGGTCCTGGTTCTGTGTTTTCTGGACCTGTGTTTTCTGGACTCTCTGGTCCTGTGTTTTCTGGACTCTCTGGTCCTGGTACTGTGTTTTCTGGACTCTCTGGTGCTGGTCCTGTGCTGAGCTGCAGAGTTTCCTGCATGTCCAGATAAAATTGGATTCCTCTGACCATCTTTGGTCTGTGTCTCCAACCTGATGTGGCTCCAGAGAGTCCAGATTACTGAAGGACACCAGAGGACCTGTGGTAGCCACATCTGGGGACCTTCTTGCAGGTGCTACATCTACATATGCTGACATGCGTTTGTAGAGAGCAGCCTGGACTTGACTGGACGAAGTCCTTCTCCATAAGAACGTGGTGATTTACTTCCTGTTTTCTATCATGTCTTTGGAGATATTGCAAGGTTCTTTAGAGAAAGAAGCTGCAGCAGGTTTGAGTAGGTAAACAGAAAATAATCAGCATATGAGATAAAGGAGCTGGAGTAGTGGAAGTCTTGGCGCCTGTTGTCCTGATGGCTGAGATCAGCTGAGGTGTCCAGACGTGGATCCTGAAGTCTGTCTCCAGCGTGATGCTTTTATTGCGTGTTGTAATCAGTCACAGCACCTGTTGGATGACGCCGTTAACCTGCTCGTGTTTCTGTCCGTCAGGGCCGGTTCCCAACAAGATCGCCAGCTGGCTCATTGAATGCAGGTACCGTATATACTTTCACATCAGCATGTGTTTAATGGTTTACTTCAGTCTGTCTTTAACTGAAATCCATACCGACTCATTGGAAATAAAAATGTTTGGTTCAATGCAGCAAAGCAAATGAATTAGTTCAGAAGGTCAGCGTGGCTGCATTAGAGAGGAATGAAAGTAGCTAGAGGCCTGATGTTTGTTTAAGATCCTGACTGACGTGTTCAGGGACCGACAGCCAACTGGTTCACTCACTTATTACTTTACTGCTGCTGTCCCCTGGTCTTCAGGTGTGTGTTCAGGAAAGGGTTTATCAGGAGCTGACGTTGGAGTTGCTCAGAGCCAACGCCTAGAAATACACTGCATAGAGCACACACACACAGGCTTCATGGAGCTGTTGACAAGCAGGAACAGGCAAAGAGGGAAACCAAGAAAATGACAGAAGATGGACAGAGACAGAAAAAGAAAGTGGAGTAAACAGAGGAGGGGTTCCTCCTCCTGAGTCAACACTCTTATCACTTACACACACTTTTTACTGCTGTCACTCAAAGTTCTGACATGATCACCACACTGTCACTGCAGACACACTGCTGAGTCAGCCGTTACCGTAGCAACAGGCTGAGACCAGCATGTCTGTCTCAGTAGTCGGGGACGACAACTCTGAGGCTGCATGTTAGTTACACAACTGTCTGATGGTTCACATCTGCGTGTTCATCTGTGCTCTGAAGTTTGTCCTGGTGATAAGAGCTGCTCGTTGTGCAACAGCTCGACATTTCCAGTGACAGCTGCAGAAAGCTCCTGTGGTGTCAGCTGCAGCTGGTTAGTCTGGTCAGGGTCTGGAAACCAGGTTTTTAGTTTAAATAGTACTCAGTTTGCGTTTCATCTCAGTGACTGACAGGTACCCAGGATCATCTTCACTAAAGTTCGCTGTAACGGGGGTAAAGCCGGTTTACTAGGGTTACTAAAGACCGCTGTAACGGGGCTAAAGCCGGTTTACTCGGGTTACTAAAGAACGCTGTAACGGGGATAAACCCGGTTTACTAGGGTTACTAAAGACCGCTGTAACGGGGCTAAAGCCGGTTTACTAGTGTTACTAAAGACCGCTGTAACGGGGCTAAAGCCGGTTTACTAGTGTTACTAAAGACCGCTGTAACGGGGCTAAAGCCGGTTTACTAGGGTTACTAAAGACCGCTGTAACGGGGCTAAAGCCGGTTTACTCGGGTTACTAAAGACCGCTGTAACAGGGCTAAAGCTGGTTTACTAGGGTTACTAAAGGCCGCTGTAACGGGGCTAAAGCCGGTTTACTAGGGTTACTAAAGACCGCTGTAATGGGGCTAAAGCTGGTTTACTAGGGTTACTACTAAAGCCGGTACTAAGGGTTTACTAGGGTTACTAAGACCGCTGTAACGGGGCTAAAGCCGGTTTACTAGGTTACTAAGACCGCTGTAAGGGGCTAAACCGGTTTACTAGGTTACTAAAGACCGCTGTAACGGGGCTAAAGCCGGTTTACTCGGGTTACTAAAGACCGCTGTAAGGGGCTAAAGCCGGTTACTAGTTACTAAAGACCGCTGTAACGGGCTAAAGCCGGTACTCGGTTTCTAAAGACCGCTGCGACGGGGAGTAAACTCGGTTTACTAGGATTACCAAAGACCGCTGTAACGGGGGTAAAGCCGGTTTAGTAGGGTTACTAAAGACCGCTGTAACTGGGGTAAACCCGGTTTACTAGGGTTACTAAAGACCGCTGTAACTGGGGTAAACCCGGTTTACTAGGGTTACTAAAGACCGCTGTAACTGGGGTAAAGCCGGTTTACTTGGGTTTCTAAAGACCGCTGTAACGGGGGTAAAGCCGGTTTACTAGGGTAACTAAAGACCGCTGTAACCAGGGTAAAGCCGGTTTACTAGGGTTACTAAAGACCGCTGTAACGGAGGTAAAGCCAGTTTACTCGGGTTACTAAAGACCGCTGTAACTGGGGTAAAGCCGGTTTACTAGGGTTACTTAAGACCGCTGTAACGGGGGTAAAGCCGGTTTACTAGTGTTACTAAAGACCGCTGTAACGGGGCTAAAGCTGGTTTACTAGGGTTACCAGAGACCGCTGTAACGGGGCTAAAGCCGGTTTACTCGGGTTACTAACGACCGCTGTAACGGGGCTAAAGCCGGTTTACTAGTGTTACTAAAGACCGCTGTAACGGGGCTAAAGCTGGTTTACTAGGGTTACTAAAGACTGCTGTAACAGGAGGTAATCCCAGTTTACTAGGGTTACTAAATACCGCTGTACCGGGGGTAAACCCGGTTTAGTCGGGTTACTAAGGACCTCTGTAATGAGGGTAAACCCGGTTTACCTGGTAGACCCCAGATAAAGGTCTAAGCTCAGTCTGGAAGCCAGTTAAGTAGGTAAAGTTATTTTCAACTAGTTAAGCCGTTAATCTGAGACACTTGTTCTCATATTTGCGCAAAGCCAGGCCTGCACACACAGCCTTTCATCATTAATATTCAGTTTTCTAGTATTTATTTAACCTCATCACACTTAAACAGCAAGTTAGTTAGCAGTTAGTTAACAGGTAACTAGTCCTGTCAGGTTGTGATTTATTTCATTCTGATGCAGATGTAGGATATCATTTGATGAGCTTTAACGGCAGAAGATCGGTTTGCTGTTTTGTCGATGAAGTGCTGCTGAAGAAGCTTCTGTCATTATTCCGTGTTGTGAGATTTCGTGTTGCAGCTTCTGTCTTTGGAGGTCACGATGATCTTTTATGTTCCCAACGGCTAAATCAATGCATGATTGTGTTTGTCTTCATGTTGTTTTTATCAAGGACACCTCTTGGAGCCTCTCTGGATGATCAGAGTGCTTCTCCCAGCAGAGGTAATCCATGTTTTTGAGCTGGACCCGTTTTCAGGAGTGTTCATGTGACTGATGGACTCCACCATCTTACTACTCTGTACATGTGTGTGTGAACAGGAGCTCTGCGGAACGGCTGCAGCTTTGAAGATGACCTTTCTCTAGGAGCTGAAGGTCAGTACACAATACAAATCAGATGACCAGTTTTCTGCTCATTGTTAGTAGTTTCCCATAATTCAGTGTTTTAATTATATTTGGAAGAAGATTTGTTTCGTGGCACTCACAGGAATGCTTACATTTTGGTGTATTGACTCGTTCTCCGTCAGAGTCAGATGTGAACGTTGATATCAGGATGGTTTCCTGCTAAACCTGAATGATTCAGTGGTTAAAACGCTTCTGGTTTAAATGTCACCAAGTTAAATATAACAGTCTTAGGTATTAACTGAGCGTAAACCCTAATCAGTAGGAGAATAGGGTCTGTTTTTCTTGGATGTTGGACAAGAGTTGAGTTGTTTAAAGGGTCGTACTGTCAGCTTGGTTCCTGCCAGTTAGACTCAACTATATTCAGATAATCACGCTGTTATATTTGATACGAGACAAACTGTTGGTTGATATAGCAACACTATAGATGAATATTTTTTTCTTTTGAAGTAAATGAACATGTGAAATCATGAAACACCACCCTACTACCCCGAAGCCAAACTCTCCTGCTTCTAGAGTGGTGTTTGGTGGTTTCACTTGTTCATCTCTCTAAAGAAGAAAAAACAACATTAGTCTAGAGTGGTGCTACATCCTGAAGTTAGCTGGTGTGAGAGAAGAGGATGCAGAAGATGGAATTAGGAGGCAGATGATTCGCTGTGGAGACCCCTGAAGGGGACAGCAGAGAGGACAGAAGAAGACTCCATTATCTTCTGCTTTGTCTGGAGTCGAGTCGCGGGGCAGCAGCTTCATCAGTGGTCCAGACCTCCATCTCTCCAGCTGCCTCCACCAGCTCCTCTGAGAGAACACCAAGGTTCTCCAGACCAGCTGAGAGATATAATCTCTCCAGCGTGTCCTGGGTCTTCCCCGTGGTCTTCTCCCAGTTGGACATGTCTGAAACACCTCTCCAGGGAGGCGTCCAGGAGTCATCCTAACCAGATGAACCACCTCAACTGGTTCCTCTCCATGTGGAGGAGCAGCAGCTCTACTCTGAGTCTCTCCTGATGACTGAACTTCTCCTCCTATCTCTAAGGGAGAGTCCAGCCACCCTGGAGGACACTCATTTCAGCTGCTTGTATCAGTGATCTCGTTCTTTCAGTCTCTACCCACAGTTCATGACCACAGATGAGGGTTGGAACAAAGATCTACCAGGAAACAGAGAGTCTTGTCTTCTGTCTCAGCTTTCTCTTCACCACAACAGACCGGTACAGAGTCACCACCACAGCAGATGCTGCACCAATCCATCTGTAGATCTCCTGCTCCTTTCTCCCATCACTGGTGAACAAGACCCTGAGATACTGAAACTCCTCCACTGGAGGCAGAACCTCACTCCCAACCTGGAGAAGATCTTCTACCCTTATCAGACTGAGGACCATGGTCTCAGATCTGGAGGTGCTGGTTCTCATCCCTGCTGCTTCACACTCAGCTGTGAACTTCTCCACCTGATGGTACCAACAGGACCAGGTCCTCCTCCAACAGCAGAGATGAAATCCTGACACCACTGAACTGGAATCCCTCTGCTCCTTGGCTGCTCCTAGAATTTCAGTCCATCAACGTGATGAACAGAATCAGAGACAAAGATCAGCCCTGATGGAGTCCAACTCCCACTGGAAACCAGTCCAGCTTACAACCATCCATGTGGACCAAACTCTCACTTGTTTGTTCAGGGACTGGACAGCCCGTAACAACGGGACCAGTACCCCAGACTCCTGGAGTACCCCCCACAGGACCCCACCAAGGGACATGGTCAAATGTCTTCAAGTCCACAAAACACATGTGGACTGGTTGGGCAAATTCCCATGATCCCTCCAGGACCCTAGTGAGGGTCTAAAGCTGGTCCAGCCCGTCACCTCTCATCCTGGGCAACACCAGAGTAGAATAAGGTCCAGGCGCTCCTGAATGAGCCCTCCTTCCAGGCCTGGCTCCAGGTTGGGGCCCCAGTGACCCTTGCCTGGGTGAAGGACATCGAGCTCTTGTTTTATTTTGTCTCATAGGGGTCGACTGAATCTGTGTCATATTTGCATTTATTCAGCCAGCAGGGCTTTATTTACCGAGGACAAGTGTCTCCAGACACAGAACAACAGCAGCAAAAACAGCTGTGGAAAAAGGAAGTGGAGATGATGAGGTGGTGACGAGCAGAGCAGCGTGATCTACTGCTCTGTTCTTCATCGAGTTTGGTGTCTTAATTGTTGTTCAAAGAGGACTAACCGGATGAACTGATGGTTGGTTCACCTTTCTAGCGTGTATGTGTTATTGACAGGTGTGTGTGGGGTTTTTATACATATATATATTCTTTATTATTTAAGTTTGTTTTTATTATTATCTCATCCTCTAAGTTATTTTATTCACAAGCTCTGTTTTCATAAATCTCTGAAGCCCGTGTATATAAATGATTAATTTAATTTATTTTTCCAGATGTTTCTATACCAGTGTGACTGACATCAGCTACAGTTATTTTAACTCATGTTGAGTCATTTTGATTTTCATCTCCTCTTTGCAGCCAATCATCTTCAGTCCACTAAAAACCCATCTGAATCTTGGTGAGTTAATTTTTATTCCTGATGACAGTATTTGGGGCTGACCCCTCAGCTCCTCCTCTGGTCATGTTCATTTACACTCCTCCTCTGGTTTGTGTGCAGCTTCGGTCTGGCAGCAGAGCAGAAGAGGAGTCAGTACAAGGAGAGAGGAAGAAGCATGAACTCCACCGGGTCTGGAAAGAGCAGCACAGTGTCCAGGTCCGTTCATCCTGGTACTGATGGAAACATCTGTTTCTGCATGGATAGACGACTCTGCTCTCATGTGGAAGTCGCATTACTTTATTAAAAATCAATAAAACTGCATAGATTGGTATGTCACATGATGGTTTGGTTGCCTAGGCAGAGTGATCTCAGGTCCCGGAGGAAACATTTTAACATTTGGAGTGTTTGCAAGAGCGACCACTTAAGATAGAATCATGAGATTGTGACTTTAACCAAAGGTTTTGAGATTATTTGAGAGTCGCACAGCAGTCTGCTGATTACGTGTTGGGTCCCATTGGGTCCGTTGGGTATTTCTGGGTCTCATTGGGACTTGTTGGGGTCATGTCAGGGTCATGTCGGGTCATGTCGGGTCATGTCGGGTCCCATAGGGTCCCTTTGGGTCTCGTTGGGTCATGGTGGGTCTTTTTGGGCCTTGTTGGGTCCCATTGGGTCATGCCGGGTCCCTTTGGGTCCTGTTGGGTCTTGTTGAGTCTTGTTGGGTTGCCTCCACATGCTGGAGGGTCCCGTCGGGTCTCGTCGGGTCCCTTTGGGTCTCGTTGGGTCCAGTTGGGTCCCGTTTTGGGTCCTTTGCCTCCACATTCAGCGGTGCTGAATTCTAGGAGGTAAAAAAATAATTGGCACTAAAATAAGAAGCTAAACATGAAGCTTACTCTGAATCAGGAACTAAAGACAGCAGTAGATGCTAACATTCTTCTGATGGACGCATGTTTGTTGTTGCATGAAAATCTGGATGAAACAGTAGAAGATGGCTTAGAGTTAGGAGTATGTCACCATGACTGAGAAATGTTGGTGAGATATTGGCAGCTACAACAAAACCGCAAAAGAACCTTTAAACCATTACCACTAACTTTTGTTTTAGCTGTGGAAATTCTCACGAACAGTCAGGAAATATGAAGCAAACCGCTCTTAAATCTGGCATATGTAGCAAATATTTTTAAAACAAATTCATGTAAATCAGACTATCGTATTTAGATTATGGTGAAACATTTGGTTATTGTTGATCTTGTAAATGTTGTCATTGATGCAGTTGAGCTGCAGAATTGACTCGACCAATATTTGCATCAGAGCAAAGGAGACGGTTGCTTCTGAGACGCTTCTGAACAGCTCCGGACAGGTTCTGATGGGACCATGATCACTGGCGATGGGTTATTGATGACGAGTTAATGACGACGGGTTAACGATGACAAGTTAACGATGACGAGATGACAGGTTAACGACAACAGGTTAACGATGACGAGATGATGACAGTTTAACAACGATGAGAGGATGGGTTAACGAGGATGAGTTGACGACAATGGGTTAACAACGATGAGTTAACGACGACGGGTTAAGGACAACGCGTTAATGACGACGGGTAAACGTCGACGGGTTAACAACGATGATATGACGGCGGTTTAACGATGATGAGATGCCGACGGGTTAATGATGACGGGTTAACATTGACGGGTAAGCGACGATGATATGATGATGGTTTAACGATGACAAGATGATGACGAAGGGTTAACGACGACAAGTTAACGATGACGAGATGACAGGTTAACGACAACAGGTTAACGATGACGAGATGATGACAGTTTAACAACGACGAGAGGATGGGTTAACGACAATGGGTTAACAACGATGAGTTAACGACGACGGGTTAAGGACAACGCATTAATGATGACGGGTAAACGTCGACGGGTTAACGACGATGATATAACGACGGTTTAACGATGACGAGATGCCGACCGGTTAATGATGACGGGTTAACATTGACGGGTAAGCGACGATGATATGATGATGGTTTAACGATGACAAGATGATGACGAGATGACGAAGGGTTAATGACGACAAGTTAACGATGGCGGGTTAATGATGATAGGTTAATGACGAAGGTTTAACGATGACGAGACGACGATGGTTTAACAAAGACGAGATGGCGACGGTTTAACAATGACGAGATGACGGTTTAACGATGACGGGTTAACGACGACGGGTTAACGACGATGGTTTAGCGATGACGAGATGCCGACGGGTTAACGACGATGGGTTAATGATGGCTGCTTCTTTCAGAATCGTGGTAAATCATTTTGATTTCATGTGGAGTTTGTTCTCTAGTGTTTCTGGTTTCTACACAGCGTTCGTAGCGGTTTTGACTCAGTTGTAAATAAAACTCTGCATCCATTCATCCATCTGAGTTGACCTCTTCAGTCCAGGAGATGATCCTTGTGGACTTGCTTCAGATATCTCTGTAGTAAAGTCACTTCTGGTTTGAGTTGTCTTTCTACTCATGAGGATTCACAGGAAATGATGCAGCTTGTGATTCTGCTTTTACTTATATCTCATCCATTCAGCAGTGGGAGGACTTTCCTCTTGTCCATCTGGAGGATGATTCTAACCAGCAGACTGACTCTTTGACATCCGTGTGTCTCCACAGTGTCTCAGAGTTACTCGACCTGTATGAAGAGGACCCAGAGGAAATCCTCTTCAATTTGGGCTTTGGTCGAGAAGAACCTGACTTGTCCGCCAAGATTCCTACCAGGTTCTTCAACAACAGCTCCTCAGCTCGAGGCATCGACATCAAGGTACTGATTTCTTTAAAAGGACGTGGGACTGACCCTGTGTTCTTTGCCGTGGTGCTCATTTTTGCTGATGCTCAGTGACAGCTGGACACATCGGAACTTTAACTTTGGTTCAGATGTTTGCTGTTGAGAGGATGAATACATGCAAGAATGAATACAATTTGACTAAATGTTCACCTCTTATCACATGACTTTACGTATAGTCCTGCTAATGAATACAGTTTTCTTATTTATTACCTCCGCCAAGGCCGGCATTTATCTGTCTCTCTGTCTGTGTACAAGATAACTCAAAAAGTTATAGATGGATTTTAACGAAATTTTCAGGAGTTGTCGGAAATGTGAAAAGGAAAGAACTGATTTCATTTTGGCTGTGATCTGGAAAAAATCCTGGATTCTGGATCACATTCAAATTTTCAATAACATTGCGGTCAATGGGTCGAAAATTTTGTTTCTCAATATCTCCGTTAATTATTGCCCAAAACTCATGAAATTTCACTCGGGATTGACAATGGGAACCTCTATCAAATTTTTCAAAGGCTGATCCGGATCTGATCCAGAAGGCAGATTTTATCGCAATCTGTAAATCGCTATATGGGGGAACTGTTGCAGTTGGTGGAGGTCTGCGCTCTCCGAGTGCTTTTCTAGTTAAGTTAGAAACCTCAACAACTATTAATAATATAACACTGAATTTGATATCTGTTAATAAACTAAAATTCCTGTTTTTGTAGCAACATGATGCAGTCTAGTGTGTTTGGTTCATGTTGAGATTCCTGCAGAAGCGTTGACGTTCTCTTCATCCTCAGCGCTGCTTTGGTTACCCGAGTACGTGCACACCAGGGATTAAAACCCCCATCCAGAACCTTTAACGATATCCCACCCAAATATTTGAATTATTTCTATTCTTTGAAAAATTAAATGAAAGATCATGAATGATGTTAAAATCACAGAAATGAACTATTTCATTAATGCAGTATTTGCAGTAATGTCCTTGTCAGTAATGTATGAGGATAAAGATCAAAGCTAAAATAACAGCTCATTAATCATGAGCTGATGGTGATATTGATCTGATGTCTCCCAGCTCCAGTGAGCACGCTCATCTGTGTCCTGGTTCTGGTTGTATTCAGGAGTATCTTCAGGGGTTTCATCTGTGCACAGCTGGATTTCCATCAGTGGTTTTTGAATGTTTGAGTGTCGCTGGAACACAGACTGCTGGTCACATTTGTTATAAAGAAGGGTTTCGTACCAGAGCCTCGTCCTCGTCAGAGAGACCTGTTTCCATCTTCTCTGAGAAGCTCAGCCTCTCTGATGGTCCGTTAGGATGACATGTCTTCCTGTGGTCCATCTGCAGGTCTACCTGGCTGCTCAGCTTCAGCGTATGGAGCTGGAGAACCCCAACTTCGCCCTCACCAGTGAGTACCTTCACGTCTGTTTACTTCCTCTGTCCGGCCTCCGGAGCTGAACGGCTCATTTAGTGATGGTTGGAGATGAGAAGCTCTGAGGAAGTTCTGTTGCCAGTATTACTGGGGTGTTTGTGGGTTCCTTCAGCTTTTTTAGCTTTTTAGCCGTTCTGCTGCAACTGCCTGGACAACACTGCCAGCAGGAACAAAGATGTGTTTGTCCCAGAACCCCCCTCCTCCAACATCCTGGACTGTTTTTGTTTTCAGAGTTGATGCATGAAAATACACACTAATTACTGACACTCACACAAATACACTCACGCACACACACACATGCACTCACAGCTGATTCTCCTCTTCCAGACAGTTTAACAGTCTTGGTTGTGTAAAGATCCTCTGAATCACTAGATATGTGAAAGGGTTTCATGTCTGCCTTCATTCCTCTGCGGCTCTTTGACAAGACTGAAGGTTACCGACTTACGGTTCATCTGAGGTAACCGGGTCTGGTGATGAGTTGGGATCTGGACTCTCAGCTGCGTTGTGACAGCGCACGGAGGGAGGTGTTGCTGCCGTTTCTCTGTCAAACCACAAACAACCACATTTTTTTCCTGCTCGCTACACAAATATCCTGTTCTTTAAATAAGCCCCGCCTCCTCGGTGGGATTTCATTGGCCAGCTGCGACTCGATTGGCTGACTCATGTTGAAATGGGAAGTGTCCAAACTCGTTTTGATGGAGGCAACGTTACCGATGCGACGCACAGAACCCACAATTCAGTTTGGCAACGGATGATGTCACCTCATTCAAAGTTTATGGAGACGACGCCATCCACAGATCCGTGTGACTCCAGTGTCGCAAGAAATGTACCGTTTTCCCCAGACAAAAGAAAAGTTAAGTTACGCTTATTTATTATATAATATAATAAAACATAATATGTAATATAATATAATACAGTATATAATACAGTATATTATATCATATATATATTAAAATTTATATCTTATTATAACTATGGCTGCGCAACGATTAAAAATTTTAATTGTGATTAATCGCATGATTTCCCTGATTAATCACGATTTATCACATTGTATACACAAAATCAAATAATGAATTCAAAAGTAGTGTAAGCTGCATTTTTATTTAAATGTTGTGCTGCCATATAACTAAAGTGCCATAACATTTGTTGTTCAAACACCTTTAACAGCTGCCAGAAACAGACTTTTCAAAATAAAAGCATGTGAGCAACATGCGTTAATGCGCAATAAAATAAATGTTGGTGTTAATAAGTTAATGAATGAATGCGATAATGCGTTGTCTTGCCCAGCCCTAATTATAACAGCTACAGTACTTTTTATTTTAATTACACCAATCATTTATTTCTACAATCAGACAATTCATTAGATTTTTTTCATTAAGAAGCAACATTTTTGTTGTACTCTTGTCAAATAAATAACATTTTGCCATAAAATCAGGAATTTCACCAAACTGCATTTTTTTCAACTTCACATTGCAACTTTTTCTCTTAAAATATCAACTTTGGCTAAATCATAACTTTTTGACAACTACGTTTTGATCTCTTAAAAGGAAGTTTTTTTTCATAAAAGCACAAATTTCACAAAATGTCACTTTTTTACATAAAATTGCAACTTTGTGAATTTGGTGAAAAAGCAACATTGTCCTGTAATCTCCACATGACCTCACCACTTTAGAAATTAATATGACAACTTTTTTTCATCAGGTATCAACTATAGCACAGTCATAGCTTTCTGACATAAAATCTGACTTTGTCCTAAAATTACACATTTCTGCTGTAAAGTGAATTTTGTAAACTCACAACTTTTGTAGAACTGCATGTGATTGTTAAAATCACTAATTTTTCTAAAATTACAACTCATAAAATCACTTTTAACTTAAAATAAATACAATCAGCATTAACTACACAATGTAAACAACGTTCTCGAGATATTTCAACAAATAAATAGTAAACAAAGTATGCAACTTGCCAGCTTGATATTTCGATCCACCATTTACTTTTTTTTATCATAGACCCTAGTGCCCCTAGCAAACGCGTCTTTAATTGTCATCTGACTTGACTTTTCTACAGCAGCAACGTTACTAGCGTTACCTGCAGACCTCAGCTTCATGCATTCCTTGTATTCTAACAAATGTTTGCGGTTTAGTTGGTGTAGCAGATTGCTGGTGTTGCCTCCTGCGGCTACAACTTTAGCTCGGCAACATTTGCAGATTATTGTAGTTTGTTGGACGTTGTCTTTTTTAAATCCAAAGAACTTCCACACGACAGACACGGCTCCTCATTTAGGAAGAAGTTCCTCAGTCTCATGTTGCCGTTCTGGAGCTTCCACTTCAGGACTTTCGCTGTTAGCAGCCATCACCGTTTAACCATAAACTAGTAGCGTGTTGTGCCTCCAGTGCAACTGCAAAACAGTCCCCTGTCAAACAATCTTCTGCTGCACCTACGTTCCGCCGTGCGGCGTTCCTAATTGTGTACGCTACAGTACATACTCACCGGTATTACGGTATATGAAAAATTCATATCATAAGAAAAATAAACACCAATATTTGGTATGAACCGGTATACCACCCAGCACTAGATTGGTGCAGCATCTGCTGTGGTGGTGACTTTACATGGAGAGGAGCCAGTTGAGGTGGTTCATCTGGTTAGGATGTCCTCTGGACGCCTCCTCGGAGAGGTGTATAGACATGTTCGTCTGGGAGAAGACCGCGAGACGGACTCAGGACACTCTGGAGAGATGATGTCTCTCAGCTGGTCTGAAGCTGGTGTTCTCTCAGAGGAGCTGGTGGAGGCAGCTGGGGAGATGGAGGTCTGGACCTCTGCTGAAGCTGCTGCCCCCCATGACCTGAGATAAGTGGAAGTTGGTGGATGAATGGATGTATGGATGGATGTATGGATGACAAACTTTAGGGCAAAGTCAATAATTGGATCAAGGTTCAACTTCTTAGATGAGCTCCACTTCATGTTCCTCGTTTCTTCCGGTTGAGCAGTAGAAGGTTTTAGAGGACAGCTTCATTTCTAGAAAACTTTCAGAACATTTTTAAACAAGATTATTAGATCTTAGTAGATCAGGATGAACCATTATTAAAGATTCCTCACTAATCTGGTTCTTGGGTGGTGTGTCTGCAGATTCAGTGTTTGGTTTGTTCCAGGCATAGATTCTTCTACAGGTCAAAGGTCATAGATACATCAACATTTTAATCTCAAACATACCTGCTTTCCATCCTGTTCTTCATCATGCTCTCCGTCGTCTCATCTCAGCCTGATGTTTTCCTTATCTTCAGACAATAACTCACAAGACATTCGGTCCCACAAATTACAACGAGTTTGGACTCAATTAAATGAGCAGCGGAGCAAGTTTAATGAAATCATCAAGTCATGACAACTGAGTTAAAACTGAATATATCTGAACATTGTGCACTGCTAAAATTCACTCCGTCACTTCAGTTGCTGAGATGGAGAGACGGTGGATTTGGTTCTTCACCTGCCAGACTAGAACCTGTGTCCAGGGTGTTGATGGCTCCAGTTCTGGGTTAGGGCTTCGGTTCAGACCCGGTTACTAAACCCTAACCTGTCTGCAGGTCTGAACCCTAACAGGATCACAAATACTGGAGAGAAGAAGTCTTTTACTCATTTAGTCTTCTAAACCGTATGTAGCTTAAAGAGAGATGGTTGGACTGAACAGACAGCAGACGTCTGGCTTGTTTTGAAGTGGGTTGTAACTGACATTGGACTGGGTCCAGATATTCCTATGGTCATGTGAAAAAGAAAATCCACCCTTTTTAGATGAATGAGGCAGATACCAGCTCAGATGAGCCTCACCATGTCACAGATTACAGCAGTATTTATTCTGAGGATCTGAGGAGTTTCAGCATCGACTGGATGTCGTTAATCAAATCCACTGTTGGCTGTTTTTACTTCTTTGGCTCCCCCTACAGGCGCTGGAGGTCCAGCGTCTTTTACAGCTCTTGAGTTTGTTCTCTTTCATCTGTGTGTCACATTCTTCACTGAGCTTGATAGGTCAAAGTTATTAAGTTAACCAAAATCTGGAAGAGTTTTAAAGAGAAGAACTTCTCCAAGGATGTTCTGAGGACAGACGGAACCAAAGAAGGCTTCTTTCTCTAAACTCAGCGTCTGAAACCAGCAGTGGGGCGATAGAGCCATCATGCTTTGAATTTACAGCCAG
The DNA here is from genome assembly GCA_018398805.1 of Hirundichthys speculiger. Taxonomy (NCBI): domain Eukaryota; kingdom Metazoa; phylum Chordata; class Actinopteri; order Beloniformes; family Exocoetidae; genus Hirundichthys; species Hirundichthys speculiger. The sequence goes on from JAGFBZ010001831.1 coordinate 51,757, forward strand.
AGTTCAAATAAACACAAGAAACTTGTGCTCCAAATAAAGAAAAGTACTTAGTAAAAGATCTTGGCACAACTTCATCCCACAACACCTCCAGAAGGCTAAACCGTGATCTATGGCGAGCCAGAGTCACTCCCCACCAGCTCAACAGCCGCTCCAACAGAACAAGCTCCGCCCACCCTAGCTCCAGGTAGTGACACCCCCACCCTCTCAACAAGCTGACCACATATCACCTGTATAAGAATATCTGGAGTCAGATGAGAGGTCATCAGTTCTCTATAAACCCATGTGATGTCATCCAGAGATCACTTACCCTACCTTTAAAAGCGCTTTAATAAAAGAACTGAAACCATGTTGTCAAGAGGATCTCCAGCCTCGTTCAGACAGATCAGCTGCACCTGCTCTCAGGAAATAAATGTCACAGTAATGTGTTGTTTTTCTACTGCTGGTATGGACCAGATTGTATTTTTATGTGCTGATGCACAAACATGTAAGAAAGAGGGAGAGTTTTCTCTTTAACAGGACTAGACAGCAGGGAGGTTTAAAAGTTTAGTCCACTGCTCCATTTCATCTTTGTTTTAAGTTCAGTGAAGAATCTGCCTTCTTATTAGTTGGGTAAGTGTTTCTCAGTAAATGACCACATGGAAGTGATAAACTTCAGCAGTAGTTGCTGCTCTGAAGACCTTCACCAGGACTTTTACAGGCACTGAAACATGAATATCTGGCTCGATAGAGAAGTTTAAACCTGCTCTCTGGGTTTCTTCAGTTGTGAATGAAGATGGTGACTGTTACATGGTGGTCTGCAGTTATCTGCAGTCCTGCTGAAGACTGAGAGCAGCTGTTAACAAGAACTCACCAAGCTTGGTCCTCACTAAGCTCTGATTTAAAACTAGCTGCCTTTCAGGACATGTTCAGTGACAGAACCAGTGTTGGACCGGTCTTCCAGAACATTCTCACATGCCTCCACTGGTTCCCTGGATCCCGGACACGACTGTGGTCATTATGTAAGTTCTGTTCTCAGCAGCAGAGACAAGTCTCCAGGGATGAAAGGAGGAACAAGACGGAGTACGTGTCATTTTCACTTATCCCTCACTTCCTGTGAGACGATCCTCAAAATTAACTTCAGCGCAGAGACGGTGCAGAGCAGGAAACACTCACACAGCTGGCTGCTGCTGTCACACATCTGGATCCTGTTGTAGAGGGGCGTTACTGCAGTTTAGGGATGGAAGGGTTACCGGTATTACGGTAAAGCGTGGTGAAATTCAAGTCTCACGAGCGACTCGTGACTGTGTCTCAATTATGTATGTAGCTTCTAACAGCGGCATCGTAACGTAAGCGTGGTGGAAAGTGGTGACAGCATATGTAATTTTTGTTCCTGGTAATTATTTAGATATTATTGTCCTACTATGGTTGTTAAAGTGTTCATTTAAACTTGTACCAGACAAATAAGCTTTGTTCCTGTTATTTATTTAGTTAGTTTAAAATAAAATGTGTCTGTGCCAGTTGTTTGCCTTTTTAATGTAAAAGTTTCATTTTGATAAGATTTTGGCTTTTAATGTTTTAGTTTGACAAAAAAAATCACACGGTTTTGTGGAATTATTATTATGTATGTGTTTTTTGGACATTTGTACAGCAATAAAGAATACTACCATAATATCATAAACCGCGATAATTTGGTCACTATAATCAAGACATCAAGTTTTCCATATCGTTACATCCCTCCTGCAGTTACGCATCTGTAGAGGGTCGTTACCGGAGTTACGCATCTGTAGAGGAACATTACCGGAGGTACACATCTGTAGAAGGACGTTACTGGAGTTATGCATCTGTAGAGGGACGTTACTGTAGTTACGCATCTATAGAGGGACGCATCTATAGAGGGACACATCTGTAGAAGGACGTTACTGGAGTTACGCATCTGTAGAGGGACACATCTGTAGAGGGACGTTACTGGAGTTACGCAACTGTAGAGGGACACACCTGTAGAAGGACATTAATGGAGTTGTACATCTGTAGAAGGACACATCTGTAGAGGGACCTTACTGTAGTTACGCATCTGTAGAGGGACACATCTGTAGAGGGACCTTACTGCGGTTACACATCTGTAGAGGGACACATCTGTAGAGGGACCTTACTGCGGTTACACATCTGTAGAGGGACACATCTGTAGAAGGACGTTACTGCAGTTACGCATCTGTAGAGGGACGTTACTGGAGTTACGCATCAGTAGAGGGACGTTATTGGAGTTACGCATCTGTAGAAGGACTTTACTGGAGTTACGCATCTGTAAAGGGACGTTATTGGAGTTACGCATCTGTAGAAGGACTTTACTGGAGTTACGCATCTGTAAAGGGACGTTACTGCAGTTACGCATCTGTAGAGGGACGTTACCGCGGTTATGCATCTGTAGAGGGACCTTACTGCGGTTACGCATCTGTAAAGGGGCGTTACTGCGGTTACGCATCTGTAGAGGGATGTTACTGGAGTTACACATCTGTAGAGTAGGGATGTAACGATATGGAAAATTTGATATCTTGATTATAGTGACCAAATTATCACGGTTTACGATATTATCGCGATATTCTTAATTGCTGAACAAATGTCTAAAAAAAAAACCATACATTTTAATAATTTCACAAAATCTTGTGATTTTCTTGTCATACTAAAACATTAGAAGCCAAAATTTTATCAAAATGAGACTTGAATGAGGCTGATATTACATATCCCGGTAATCGACCACGATAATGAGATGAAGTTAAACATAAACGGTAATCATTATCGCATAAAATTTTACCGTGCTTTACCGTAATACAATACCGGTAACCGTTCCATCCCTATTGTAGAGGGATGTTCTGGAGTTACAGTCATTACAGTCGCAGACTGTAAAACAGCTGATCAGATGCTCCCTGGTCCAATCAGGGGTAAAAGGGGAGGAGCTTGAGCACCACCTGGAGTCTGTCTGCATCTCAGTGATGAAGAAGAGTTTGAGTGGTTTCCTGAAATCATCAGTGAGACAGTTTCATGGTCTGAGTCCCAGACTGAGCTGAACTGACTGAAGTTCTGTCTCTGGTTGTTGATCCGATGTTTCTTATTGAACCGGTGGGTTTGGGGTTTAGTTCATGGGCTCAAAACTGTGGTCTTGAGTTGTCTCATTGTTCTCAAGCTTCTGCAGACAGATGGTGTCCGGCGCTGTTTTGGTCTTCCTGACAGTGACTGTGATGGTTCTCTGCTGGCTTTGTCATTGCCTGGTTCGCTGTTTCAGTCCCCCCCCCCCACCCGTGTTGAACCTCGTTTGTACTGACAAAGACTTTGGAAGGTAAACTTTATCACTTTTATCACCAACTAGTATTTATTTTAGGAGCTGAAGGTCAGAGGTGAAGGAATCTACCAGAGCTCTGCTGCTCTTCACTCATTTCAGGAGGTTTTTCAGAGGACGAGCGACAGAAGACACAAGTCTGTGTTCCATAACCTCTGACAAGTATTTAAACAGGAGGGGGAGGGGGGCACGCTGCTGCTGCAGAGTGGGGGGGGGGGGGGGGGGGGGGGTGGAGAAGAGGAAAGGAGCACCTTCCTCCTTCTCTGTTACCACAGGAAGTTGTTCTTAGTTTTACCTAGTTTTTCCTTAGTTTTTTAAAGTTCAATTTCACAATATCCCCATTTTCTAACTTAATATTACACATTTCCAAAAAAAGACTTCAGACTCAGACACGTCTCTGACATGTCTCTAATATGTCTCAGACAAGTTGGTACAGGAGCAACAAAAGGCTGGAAACATTTAATGACTAATTAGGTTAATTATCAACAGGTCAGTAACATGACTGGATATAACAGGAGCATTTCAGAGAGACAGAGATGAGCAGATGTAAAGATGGACAGACGTTCAACAATCTGAGACAAACTGTCTCAGACTTTGAAGATCCACCACCTACAGTCCATGATATAATCAACAAATTTAGAGAATCAGGAGGAGTCTCTGTGCTCCAGGGACAACGATGAAGGTCTGAACTGGATGATGGAGATCTTCAGGTCCTCAAGCAGCACTGCGTTAAAAACAGACATGATTGATGTCACTGATGGACTCAGAGACACTTCCAGAAACCACCGTCTGTCAACACAGTTCTCCTACAATCCACTGATGCAGGTTAAAGCTGGGCCATCAGAGAAGAAGACACATGTGGACACCATCCAGAAACACCAGCGTCTCCTCTGGACCAAAGATCATCTAAGATGGTCTGAGGATGAATGGAAACTGTTCTGAGGTCAGATGGACCAACCATGGACGTCGTGTCCTGCAGACTGAAGAGGAGAGGAACCATCCAGCTGTTATCAGACAGTTCAACAGCTGCATCTCTGATGGTCTGGGGTTGATTAGTGTCTGTGGGGACAGCTGGAACATCTGGAAAGGCTCCATCAATGCTGAAGTGAACATAGAGGTTTCAGAGCAACATCTGCTCCATCCAGACAACGTCTCTTTCAGGGAAGACCTTCCATATTTCAGCAGGACGATGCTGAACCACAGACTGGATCATCACAGCAGCAGGGCTTCACAGGAGAAGAGTCCAGCTGCTGAACTGGTCTGTCTGCAGTTCAGACCTTTGACCAGTAAAAACATCTGGAGCATCAGTAAACCAAAGCTGTTTACAGATGTGTTGCTGCCATCAAAGTCAAAATGAGCTGATATTTTCATATGGCTTAAATGTCTGTTTCAACATCTTGATGTTCTTCTGGGAGAATAAAATATAGACTGAGATTTTTATTTACATTTACACAGCTTTTTTGGAATTGTTTGTTATACTCCAGTAATCATGGAGCAGAACATCTGGATCAGTCTGTCCAGCTGTGCTGAGCACAGAAGCAGCTCAGATGTCTCAGATTATTGATATAACTGTTCAGTGACATCTGTAGATGGACTTACTCATTACAGGAATACCTTTATAATTACCAGATTATTATTGTAACGAATCCTTTTTAACTGGAAAGTTACTGGACTGAGTTAGACTTGTATCGAATGGATTCAGTTCAATTCAATTTTATTTGTATAGAGTCTGTTACAAAGTCAGTTGTCTCTAGGTGGTTTACAGAGACCCAGATCATGACCCCCAAGCAAATATCATTAACTAAAATTATAAAATTAAATCCTAATCAAGGATAGTGGCAGGTAAAAAACTTCCACAGTGGGAGAAAAAAAAAACCTTTAAGCCAAACAGAGGCAAGAAAAAACTCCACTTTAAGAGAAAGATGGAGCTGGTTTTTATATGAATCTGAAACTACACGTCTGCATTTGAACTCGGTTCTCCAGAACTGCTCAGTCTGGAAGAACGAGATGCTGAGTCAGCAGATCTCTGCGGGTGTTGCACCAGCAGCCTGAAACCATTTACTCCTCAGTCCTCCGTCCACTGCTGCTCTGATGGTGTAACTGGTGTCTCTGGGGACACCACCAGTCAGTCGTGGTTTAAATGAACCGTTTAGGATCTTCTTCAGGCTGCTTCCAGCACGATAATCCGTGTAGAGAGAAGTGTTGTGTTGCTGTGTTCCTGAGCAGAGTCCGGACTAGAACATCTCTGGGATGCGGTGCAGTGGAATATTGGCACCATGACGGAGCAGCAGGCACATCTGCTCCAACCAGTTATGTCAACATGGATCAACATTTCAAAGGAAACGTTCCAAAATGTGGTAGAATAAACAGCAGCGGCTGCTGCAGCAGTCCAGCAGCAAGCGGGGGACGGACCCAGTGGAACCAGTGGAGTTAACTGGTGTTCTGCATTATTCTGACATCAGAAACTGGAAAACGTCACGTTTTAAGCTGGAAATTCAAACTGTTTCATTTCTTTGTTGAACATGAGCAGTGCTGAGGGAAGCAGCTGGTTGAAGCTCCTCTGGCAGAGCTTCAGGATCTCTGGATCAGAGATCTTTCCTCTTTGCAGAACTGATTCTGCTTATCTGGAGGATTCTGGGTCAACAGCTTTCTGAGGCGCATTCGGCATCTCTGTGGGGTTCAGGTGGACCACTCCAGAAGGTGGATTTCCTTCATCTGCAGCTGTTCTGTGGTGGATTTACTTCCATGTTCAGGATCGTTGTCCTGCTGTATCTCCAACTTCTACTGAGCTTCATGTTCTGGGAAACTGAGTTCTGGAGTTTATCTTCTCCTCCGTAATGATGGAGCAGCAGATCCCATGCTCCCTCCACCATGCTTCATGGCTGAGATAAGGTATTGATGTTGGTTAGATGCAAGTATGTCTCATCGTTTTTCAGTTTTGATTCATCAGACATTTACATTTCAGAGAATTTTCTAGTCTTTAGGTCTTTCTGGTGGAGTTTTCCAAACCTCATTGTCCTTTGGACTCGTCTTGACTGAAAACCCTCTACTTCTTCTGGATTGAAGGATGTCTCAACACTCTGAGATGACTCTGAATCCTCCAGCCTTCTGCAGATCAGCAACTCTGGATTATGTGTTTTCAGAGATCTCCTAAAGATTGATCTCTGAAGATCTGATGATCCACATCAACAGATGTGAACCCAAAATCTAATGTTTGACTGTCTTTTATCAGTCAGAGTATCTCTAAATCTCCAAACTCATGTTATTAACTGGACTCCAGATGTTTGAGTCCTCCAGACCTTTGTTGAAGTTCTCAGCTTCTGGTTTCACGTTTTGCTCCAGCTCTGAGTTTAATGGATGTGTTCAGTGAAGACAAAGTATAATTGTTTGTTTTGATCAGTTTTCATTTTGACTGCAAATTAATGCAGAAAACCAGTTAATTCTAAGGTTTCACTAATGAAACCTTGGAAGCAGAACCTAGAACCCAGCAGAACCTAGAACCCTTGAGAAGCTAGAGCCCAGCAGAACCTAGAACCTAGGAGAAGCTAGAACCCAGGAGAACCTAGAACCCATCAGAACCTAGAACCCAGGAGAACCTAGAACCCAGCAGAACCTAGAACCCAGGAGAAGCTAGAACCCATGAGAACCTAGAACCCAGCAGAATGTAGAACCCAGGAGATCCCAGGAGAAACTAGAACCCAGGAGAACCCAGCAGAAGCTAAAACCCAGGATAAGCTAGAACCCAGCAAAACCTAGAACCCAGGAGAACCCAAGAGAAGCTAGAACCCAGCAGAAGCTAGGACCCAGGGGAAGCTGGGCGAACCTGGGGTTCCTGGGGTTCCAGGGGTTCCTGGGGTTCCAGGGGTTCCTGGGGTTCCTGGGGTTCCTGGGGTTCCTGGGGTTCACCTGGGGTGCCAGGGGTGCAGTGTCTCTCGCCAGTGTTCCTGCTCCATCTCTGACGCTCATGTTCTGGTTCCAGTGCAGCATTCGTTGACAGCTCCTCTCTTCTGGTCTCTCTCAGGTCGTTTTCGTCAGATCGAGGTGTTGACGACTGTTGCTAACGAGTTCTTCCAGCTCTACAGTCAGGTTTCTGGGCAACCCGTCCAGCGAATCAGCTCCAAGGATGCAGGTAACCATGGCAGCAGGAGGCGATGACTTTAGACTGTTGAATGAAAATTTATCTATCAAATTTGGGGGGAAAAAATCCCAAACAGTTGTGGTTTGAACATTTGAAGGGAAGAGCGATGATCAATAACTGCTCGTCCTGAGAACAAAGGTTCACATAAATATATTAACTTTATCTTTTAAAGATATTGAAGCCACCAAATGATTTTAGCAGCAGCAGCTACAAACCTGCTTCCAGATGTTTCTTTGTTATTATTCTTCCTGTGACAAACCTGCAGTTTTTATCTCCAGGTGTAGTTTCCACTGATATTAGCTCCGTATCTAAAGGTGGTGTTTTAACCTGCTGGTGTCTCTCAGGTGGTGAGGGAGGAGGCGGAGCAGAGGATCAGGCCCCTCCCCTGAAGAAGACCAACTCAGCTCTGAATGTCGCCAAACTCCTCAAGAAAACCATCAGCAAACACAACCTGCTGGGGTCCTCGTCGGAGTCGCCTGAAGCACGCCCGTCTAAGCAGCCCAACGGGACCGCCGGCGGTCTGGACCACACGGGCACCAACGGTCACACGGCTGAGGCTGGATCCGGTACCGATCCGGACCACCAGGTGGACCCGCCCAGCCAGAAACACGTCCGCAGGAAGGACAACTTCTCCCTGGCTACAGTTACCGAGGAAACCAGCACCGATGGAGATGCTGATCGGCTGACGGACAGCAGGTACCGAACACTGAGATGTCAGAACCGCTTTACTGCAGCGAAACCAAGACTGTAGCGGCAGAACGAAAAACTGTTCCAGACTGGTTCTGCTGATCCTGTACTGGTTCTACTGGTCCTGTACTGGACCAGTACAGGACCAGTAGATACTGATACTGTTGGACTGAGCTGCACTTCAGTCCAACAGTATCAGAAAACCCACTTTGAAGTAAAAACTTTATTTTGGAGAAACCATCAGAACTGGAACATGAATACACTAGAAACTGAACAAGGTTAGGGGAAAACATCTGGAAACATCTGATGTTTCTGTCAAGGCGTGGTCAATGTGTGCTTCTAGTTTCAGTTAGAATCTTTTTTGCTGGTGTCTATTAATCACTGAACCATAAACCTCTAGTAAATGATAGCACCAGTTACTCTAACCCTTACCCTCTGTCCTTTTTGTCCCATCAGCCCTCAACAGAGCAGCTCAGAAGCTCAGCATCAGCCGGAGTCAGCTGACCTTCAATCGACCAATCCAGGAACAGGAGAAACGGGGCTTCAGGTGAACAAGGAGGAGAAGAACATCACCTCCACACCGGAGAAAGCCCTCTCCAGCCTGGCACCTCCTCACCTGGCTCAGCTTCGTTCAGAAAACACCAACTCTTTTGACATGGAGGAGGTGGGTTCACCTGGGTTCCTCCTATTGATACCTGCTGACATCAGAGACTAACCCCTCCCACAGAGGTGTCACGGTGCTATCAGTTCTGACATTTGTCAAACCATTCCATGTTTATATGAATGTTGTTCTTCTAAAAAACAAAAACCCACTGGGTTAACCAGTTAGGTTGGGTTTAACCAGGGTTAGATTAGGATAGGTTTAACCAGGGTTGGGTTAGGATAGGTTCAACCAGGGTTGGGTTAGGATAGGTTCAACCAGGGTTGGGTTAGGATAGGCTTAACCAGGGCTAGAGTAGGTTGGGTTTAACCAGGGCTAGAGTAGGTTGGGTTTAACCAGGGCTAGAGTAGGTTTTAACCAGGGCTAGAGTAGGTTGGGTTTAACCAGGGCTAGAGTAGGTAGGTTGGGTTTAACTTTGGAGGGTCGAGTAGGTTGGGTTTAACCAGGGCTAGAGTAGGTTGGGTTCTTCCTTCTCATATTTTTTTGTGTCCTTCCTGAAACAAAGAACAAACTTCCTTTGACATTTTCTGCTCTTTAGATTCATATTAACGAAGATGAGGCTCCACCAACAGGACCATCCAGAGCCACCGGTGAGTTCTGGTTCTTCCTGATCATGTTTTGTTTCTAACTATACACACACACCCACCACACCATTAATTTATTAATGCCGACAATTTATTTTATCGCGCGTTAACGCATGTTGGTCACGTGCTTTTGTTTTGAAAAGTCTGTTACTGGCCGCTGCGGAACCGGAAATAAAATTGCAGGAAAAAAAAACTTTCAATCCCCTTTGTTGAAGAAGATCGTGTCATTCCTCCATGTTTCAGATCAGATCTGCTCCATGTGTTCACTGTCCTGCTGTTCTCTAGCTGGTTACTGCAGTGCGGCTCCATCTAGTGGCACAGATGTGTAACGACAACAGAAAGTCTATTTCTTGATTATAAAACAAAGCCATTTCTGGGTCACATAAACCAGACAATAAAATATTCAAAACAAATTCAGTCCCATGGCCTGTTTGCTAAAATTGGAATAAAAAAAAAAACAGGGTTTTGTTGTGTTTGTGTGTGTTAGATTAAAAAAAACGGAAAAAAAAAGTCACTTTTAAATTTTTTAGATTTTTGATTGAAAAATTTGATAGAAAATGGAAAAAAAAACAAACAGATAAATATGGATTGATACAATTACAGAACTTTAACGTGGACATTTTCATTTTAAAGTTCTCCCAGGGGACAATTCAACAAAAACAAGGTTATTTGTAACCACTAGCAAGTTGAACTCCCCGTTAAAAGTTGAAAATTTCTCAGAAATGATCTGTTTTAATGTTCTGATTGTGGCCTCTAGATTGTTAGGATTTTGTTTGTAGACTTTTTTTTATTTTTCATAAAAAAAAAACATGATGACATTAATGCCCTGGCAGTGGCAATAAGCTTGACTTTATTTTACATTTTTTAAGACGAGATTTACACTAAATATGTGTTACTGACAAGTGCTGATGTTAAAAGTGTTTGAACAACAAATGTGATGGCACTTTAGTTCATATGGCAACAGAACATTTAAATAAAAGTGACCTTTACACTACTTTTGAATTCATTATTTGATTTTTCATATACAATGCGATTAATCGCGATTAATCAGGGAAATCATGCGATTAATGTCGATTAAACATTTTAATCATTGTCCAGCCCAGTTTCCTGCAGATCTCAGTAGGACAGACTGTCTTGTCCTTGAATGCTGCATCTTTCTGTTCAGAAGCAGTGATTGTGCGCTTGCCCCCTGCAGGTCAGACGCTACGCTGCAGGACTGATCATGTTTTCTGTTCCAGACTTGTCCAGGACCGTCAGTCAGCAGTCGGACAGCAGCGGCTTTGCTGAGGAACCGTCTGTGGACTCCTACAGCCACCTCAAGGTCAGTTAGTGATTTCAGACTGTCCTGTTCACGTCTTTATGTTCCAGCTGCTGCATTCATGTTCATGTCTATAGCAGTCATTTATGGTGTCATTTTGGCAAAACAGAACTTTTACTTTAACTGTCTGCTGTCAAATCAAGTTTTAACATTTTCTACATTTTCTACTGGACCAACTTTGGTCCAGTAGAAAGTGCTTTAAACCACAGTGTTCCACAGAAAATACACAACATACATAAAAATAAAATATAAAAAAAAATAAAGCTGGATTTTAAAAAAAATTAAGTTTGTTAATGAAGACAGAGAATAAATCCTGCTGGACAATGACAGCTGATTAATTAAACAGTTCCTGTTCTGTGTGAGCAAACCAACTCGGCCCTAACTAGTTCAACCTAACCAGTTCAGCTCTAAAGTTAGGGCTGAAAAGGTTAGAGTTAGAGCTGAACAGGTTTTGTTTCTAGGTCTTTACAGAGACCCAGATCATGACCCCCGAGCAAATATCGTTAACTAAAGTTATAATATTAATTCCCAGTCAAGGATAATGGCAGGTAAAAAAAAGACTCCTACAGAGGGAGAAAAAAACCCTTTAAACCAAACAGTGTCAAGAAAAAAACTCCACTTTAAGAGGAAGAAACCTTGAGCAGGACCTGGATCATATGGGGGGACCTTCCTGATGAAGACCAGCCGGGTAAAGAAAGAAAAGAGGGGAGAGACAAGACAGAGAGAGGATGGAGGACAGAGAGAGAGATGGAGGACAGAGAGAGAGATGGAGAGGAGAGGAGGGACAGAGAGAGGAGGAGAGGAGGACAGAGGACAGAGGGAGGATGGAGGAGAGGGAGGATGGAGGACAGAGGGAGGATGGACAGAGAGGAGGAGATGGAGGAGGACAGAGGAGGACAGAGATGGAGGACAGATGGAGGAGGAGGAGGACAGCTGAGAGGACAGAGAGGAGGAGGACAGAGGGAGGAGGTGGAGGACAGAGGGAGATGAGGACAGAGAGGAGGACAGAGGAGGATGGAGGACAGAGGAGATGGAGGACAGAGAGAGGACAGAGAGGAGGAGGACAGAGGAGTGGAGGACAGAGGAGAGACAGGAGGAGGACAGAGGGAGGGAGGACAGAGGAGGGGAGGACAGAGGGAGGATGGAGGACAGAGGAGGAGGGAGACAGAGGGAGGATGGAGGACAGAGAGATGGAGGACAGAGAGGAGGAGGAGGAATGGAGGAGGGAGGACAGAGGGAGAGGATGGAGGACAGAGAGAGGAGAGGACAGAGAGGATGGAGGACAGAGAGGAGGAGGAGGACAGAGGGAGGAGGAGGACAGAGAGGATGGAGGACAGGAGGGATGGAGGACAGAGGGAGGAGGGAGGACAGAGAGAGGAGGAGGACAGAGAACAGAGAGAGGATGGAGGAGAGGCAGAGAGGAGGGAGGACAGAGAGAGGAGGGAGGACAGAGAAAGGATGGAGGACAGAGAGAGGATGGAGGACAAAGAAAGGATGGAGGACAGATTGTAGATCTAGAACTTCATGGACTTCTACCATTTAAATTAACATTTGAATGAATCTAAAGCACTAAAGAAGCATAAAGTGTGATCCTCATATGGTCTCATTCACCCATAAAATAATAATTATTAAAATTTTATTGTAGTTAAAACAGGCATCCTCACTAAAACAGGTCTGTTTCTACCTCATTCTTTGAGTTTCATGACAGATTTGTAAAATCTGAATCCGTCTTCTACAAACTCTAACGAACCTTGAACTCCTCATCAGGTTCAGGAGAGCTGCGACAGCTGTGACAGCGAGACCACGGTGACATCACACCCTTCACAGGACGTGGCCACGCCCCTCGCTCTGGACCAACCAGCGTTCGTGCTGCCAGACGGCAGAGAGGAAGTGGCGGGGCCCGTCGGTGCCGCCGGAGCTGCTGGGAGTTCGGAGCCCGACCCGTGCTCCACGGATCAGCGTCTCCAACAGGGATGCCTCACGACTGAAGCCAGAATAGAACAAACCTTGGATTCTGGACGGACGACAGAACCAGAACACAGCCAGAACCAGTCTGCTCCAGAACAAGATCCAGAACCCACTAAGACCCTGACTGAGACTCTGTTGAGTTCAGATTCACTTGCAGAGGGAGGTGAGGACCAGGACCAGGCCCAGATACTGCTTCACAGGGGACTCTGGGTCACCTTGTCCTCAAGTTCCAACCTCTCCGGTCCTGAGAGCCCTGGACCGAGCTAAACAGAACAGGCTGATCCGTTTGGGCCAGCAGACCGGCCCCCAGAGCAGCAGTGCAACTCTGGAGCTCCGACACCGCCGACGGGAGGGCGTCCCGCTGCAGAGGTCCTCCTCCCTGCCCTCCTCCCTCCTCTCACCCTCCAGGGTGGTGTCCTCGGTCCGGATCCGGTTTGGACCCGGCCAGGCGACCTGCACCCCCCCAAAGTACTCCTACAGATACACGGCCGGAGAGGACAAGGAAGGGGACGAGGAGGATGATGGGAACGGCAGCTGTCTGTCTACTCTGATCATAAACCCGCGTTCTGCTGCCATCCCTCCTGGACCCGTCCCTCCTGGACCTGTCCCTCCTGGACCCGTCCTTCCTGGACCTATCTACCCTGGACCCATCCCTCGCTACCTGAAGCGGGAATCATGTTCCCTACAGAGTTCCAGTCCCCCACCTGACTGGTCGGGAGTCCAGTCCCCAGCATGGAGCACCCAGAGCGTTCCGGATCTGTTCTCCAGTCAGCCACTACGCGGCCCGCCCCAGCAGAACTCCAACCAGATCCAGCAGAGCTGGAATCCCCGAGCCATGTGTTCTGAACCCAGCCCCCCCAACCACAGTCGGAGCTCCACCTCCAGCCCGTTCCCCCTCCCTCAGAACCCTCAGAACCCACCTGGTCAGTTCCCTCCTGAACCACCACAGCCCTTCTCTGACCCGCTACTCCAGTCTAACCAGTCTGCACCAACCTGCCCCTCCCCCAGCCCCCCCACACACCAGCCTCACCAACCTGCATCAACCCCCCACCAGCTTCAGTCACCCCGGAACTCCCACAATGCACCACTTCAGCTATAACCCCGCAGCAAGTCATCAGTCCCCATACCCTGAAGCCACTCCCAGCCCACAGCTCCTCCCACCTTACCATGGTTATCACAGTTACCACGGTTACCATGGCTACATCACCAACCCCTACCTAATGTCCTCCCCGTCCATCAGCCAGTACCCCGGCCTGTCCTCAGAGCATAGTCTCCACGCCTTCTTCAGCCCTCTAGCTACTACAGGAGCCCTCCCTAACCCGGGTCTGAACCTCCACCCTGGTCCAGGACCTGGTCCAGGACCCGGTCCAGGACCCGGTCACAACCCGTCCAGCACAGAAATGCAGCTGAGGAGGGTCCTGCATGAGATCAGAGGAACAGTCCAGAGTCTGAATCAGGTTGGTCCTCTTCAGAACCACAGTCCTGTTTGTGTGTTGGCTGTTATTCTTCTAGCGCTTGTTGAAAAGACGTTGATGAGATGTTAAAAAGACGCTGATGAGACATTAAAAAGATGCTAAAAAGACGTTGATGAGACGTTAAAAAGACGTTGATGAGATGTTAAAAAGACGTTGATAAGACGTTAAAAAGATGTTAAAAAGACGTTGATGAGACGTTAAAAAGACACTTTTTACATCAGGTTTATTCATATAATCATTCATAAAAAAGACATCCATGGACATCTGGTGACGTCCACAGGTATCTGCCAGTGGACGCCTGTGTCGACAGCAGGTCCATCTCAGGAGGGTATCAGTACCAGCATCATCAACTGGTTGCTATGGAAACGTATAGTTTCCATTTGTAGATGAGCTGTTATTAATAATTAATAATTTTCCCAAAAAATGAATGTATTATTTCTGGAATCATACTGATGAAAACAGCAACATGAAAGCAAAAACAGTCTGAAGAGGAAAATAAATAAATAATAATAAACATGAATATAATTAACTGGTATTAAAGTCCAGATGAGATCAGAGAAAATGATTCATTATTATCAATATTATTATTATTATTGTTGGTGATGTCATTGGTTCCCTGGTCAGCGGTTGGTCCAGGACCAGACAGGTACGACTCTACTCAGGTAACAGAAGCTGATTGGATCCTTTTCTGATGAGCAGAGTTTGGTTGTGATGATGTCATCTTCACCCTGTAGAACCGAGTGGACGCTGTGGACGGACTGGAGCAGCGAGCTTCTGCAGACGGCCTCCAGGTACTGATGAACCTTCAGTTCTGTGGGTTTGGGTCGCAGGGCAGCAGTCCGATCAGAGCTTCTGTTCTTCTGGTCCACAGCAGCAACGAGCAGGTTCTCTGTTTATCTCCAGTTCTCTGAAAGTGCCAAAAACAGCAGCTAAAAAACCAGAACTAAACTCTAAATTGTGGGTGACAATGACTCAATGTTGGTGGAATCATCTGTCCAGGCGGCAGATGCTTTACTGGTTCCCAGTTTCCATCTGGTAGACCTTTCAAGGGTCTGAAACAAGTGAAAAAAGATGAATATTTGATCACATCACTCAAAAACAATTGAAATACACAAATTAAGAACAAAATAAACTCCTAAATCTAAGTGATCTTATTGTTTGTTGATGTGGTTCCTGGAAACAAGATTCTACAGGTGAAAGAGACCAATCAAAGCTGGAACTGGTGAATTTTTTGAAACCAGATAATATCATATTTCCAGATCTAAGACAGAAACAGACCTCCAGCAAGAGGTTCAATTCAATTTCATTTGTATAGCATCTGTTACAATGTCAATTCATGACCCCCGAGCAAATATCATTAAAATTATAATATTGAATCCTAAACAAGGATAATGGCAGGTAAAAAACTCCCACAGAGGGAGAAAAAACCTTAAAGCCAAACAGTGTCAAGAAAAAACTCCACTTTAAGAGGAAGAAACCTTGAGCGGGACCTGGATCATATGGGGGGACCTTCCAGTTGGAGAAAGAAAGAAAAAAAGAGGGTTTTTCAGTAGGTTCAGCAGGTTTTGCTTCCTCTGGTTTCATGGATAAGTACAACTGCGTATCATCAGTGTAGCAATGAAAGTTTATGCCGTGGTTCTGGATAATTTTTCCCAAGGGCAGCGTGTATAAAGTGAAAAGGATTGGTCCCAGCACTGAACCCTGTGGGACGCCATAGCAGATCCCTAGTGCATGCAGAAGAACGATATTAACATGGACTAACTGGAACCTGTATGATTTAAACCAGCCTAATGCTGTCCCTTTGTTGCAGTCATTGGCAGAGTTCCAGCAGAAGAGGCGGAGCCTAAACATGTTCCGCAGTCAGATGATGGACCTGGAGCTGTCAATCATGCAACAGCAAGCCATGGTCTACAAACACCTGAGCCCTGCCGACAGGTACCGGTGCCGCTCACTAATCTGGACCCAGACTGTGTACGGCTGAGAACCCAAGCCAACCTGGTGTGTGTGTTTGATGGCAGGTTGGAGGCTGAGCAGCTTCGGTTTCTGAGGTCAGCGGTCCGAGAGGAGCTGCAGGAGCTGGAGCAGCAGCTGGAGGACAGGCTGCTGGAGTTGACGCGCTTTTCACGTCACAAGGTAAGAACGGACCCGGCGCACACACCTGAGATGTTTCTGACTCAGCCGAACACCTGCGAGCATGACCTTCATCGGCTGTCTTCTTCAGGGTCTTCACAGGCGCCTCAGCGTTGACAGTCTGTCCTCCTCTTCAGCTCTGAGAGCCATGGAGCCGGTCAGCACTACTGATATATGTTACATCAGGTCACTCATTCATGTAGAAGCTCTTCCTCAGTTTCTTCCTGTCTGTCCAGATGTCCGACCTCCTCAGAGAGCAGTTCTTCCTCCAATCAGAGCTCGGATATCCCGGCCACGCCCCCTCCACTGACCCCTCCACCCGCTCCTCCAGTCCGGTCAGAGGAGAAGGAGCTTCAGGAGGCAAGCAGAGGCGAGAAGTTTACCGATCATCTGTCAACATCACCCCCGCTGCTCCGCCTCGACCCCACACCTACCCTGAAGAGGAGGGGAGAGAAGGAGGAGGAGGAGAAGGAGGGGAGGAAGGACAGGGAGGAGGAGCACCAGAGGAGGAACCAACACCAGGAGGATTCAGGGTGGAGAACTTCCAGCAGCTCATCAGAGAGGTAACACAGCTGACGTACAGATGTTCCAGCTGTTTAATGGGGACATACAGTGGACATAAGAGTCTCCACACCATCAGAAAACTGCAGGTTTTAAAACATAAGGAAAGGAACAACAACATGTTTAACGTGATCTTCCTTTGCTGTTTCATTTAATCGCTCTGTTGGACAGTGCAGTAAAATTAATATTCACCACTAGAGGGCAGCAGAGTCTGAGCAGTGACAGTCTGTTGATACTTAATAGAAGAAGAAACAATGAAACAGTTTATCCCATACTCTGCCTCTACCTGAGCAATTAAGTCAAAATTAATCTTGCTCATGTCCATTATTTCACTTTCAGTTCCCTCAGAGTTTTATTTTAGCTCCTCCCTCTTAGCAGTTTGTTGTGTCACGTCCTGTTTCAGTAGGTAGATTATTCCTGACAGCTTCCTGTTTTATCTCATGTTCTCCAGATACGACATAGCGTTGCACAGGAGGTCCGACGGGAGATTTACAGCGAGCTGCTGGCCGCCGCGTCGCCACGGGGGTCACCCCTCCCTTCCCAGCATCCGCCCCTGTAGTCATGGCGACCATCAATACGGCAGCCTGTATGTCTGTAACACTGTAGAGCTGAACAGCACTGTGGAACACTGTCTGTAACACTGTAGTCTCTGACACTGATCACAAACGCATCACCTGCCTGTGGGAGACCCGCCCACTACATGTGCTCAACCCCGTCCACTCTGGCGCTTCCTGCCCCTCCTCACCTGACGAAGCTTCCAGAGTCTGAAGTCGTGCTGCCAGAATCTCCATCACTAATCCCAGTCCTGCAGACACCATCCACCCAGTCTGGATCCAGTCTGAGACCAGAACCAGAAACCACTCAGATGTTAGAAATAATACCTTATTCCAGGTGTTTCTGCTGTTATACAGCTGGTCCCTCCAGGTGTTTCTGCAGTTAAACATCTGGTCCCTCCAGGTGTTTCTGCAGTTATACAGCTGGTCCCTCCAGGTGTTTCTGCAGAACATCTGGTCCCTCCAGGTGTTTCTGCAGATAAACATCTGGTCCCTCCAGGTGTTTCTGCAGTTAAACAGGTGGCCCCTCCAGGTGTTTCTGCAGATAAACAGCTGGTCCCTCCAGGTGTTTCTGCAGATAAACATCTGGTCCCTCCAGTTGTTTCTGCAGTTAAACAGGTCTGGTCCCTCCAGGGTTTCTGCAGTTTCTGCAGTAAACAGCTGGTCCCCCCCAGGTGTTTTGCAGTATAAAAAATCTGGTCCCTCCAGGTGTTTCTGCAGTTATAAACAGCTGGTCCCTCAGGTTGTTTTCTGTAGTTATACAGCTGGTCCCTCCAGGTGTTTCTGTAGGTAAACATCTGGTCCCTCCAGGTGATTGAGTCATGAAACTTTGTTTCTTCTTACTGTTGAGGTTTCAGGATTTTCACTGCTGCTGTTTGTGCCTTAAGTTCACAAATATTAAAACTTTATTTGTATGTTGTTTGTGATGTTCACAGCAGTGGATGACATGTGGATGAGTTCATTGCTTGGAGTGATCCACAGTCTTGACTTTAAATAATGAAAATAAGCGTTAAAGAGCAGAGTAATGGGACACTGCAGCTCTGAGACTTCTGTCCTGGACTGTACATCAATACTAAAACTGATTTGCAGCAGTTCGACTGGTCCCAGAGGTTACTGCTGACCAATAACGATAAGCACATCAGAAAACATAAAGGCTCACATGATCACATGGATCTTTTCATGTTGTGAGCAACACGGATGAACCACTGTCTGTGTAATGATGAAGAGCAGACAGAAATCACACACAGATGTCTAAAACCACAAAGATATTCACAAAGGTGCCACCAGAGCCAGGAAAAATGAAGTTTATCAGCTGTCAAGTAAACTTCAGAATGTCTGACGTCCTGCAAAGTGACAGTAGAAAGACCTTAATCCTCCTTTTAACCTGTGAACTAACAACTTCCTCAGTTTTACATTTCTTCTTCTGAGACTTTGCTGAAATTCCAGCTGTTTATTTTGATTTTCCATACACATTTCATCTTCATGTAAAGGGTTTAGAGAGTTTTGGAGTAGATGTCTCACCATCATCATCATCTTCACCATCACTGTCGTCAACATGCTTCTGTTAGATTCACCTCCTGCTGGTCAGCTCTGAAACCAAAAAAATGACCTAAACATTTCAAGATTAGGTTGTTGAGCTTATTAATTAGCAACGGAAGCTGCAGATGTAATGAATCTGAGATGCTTCTGCTGGTGGTCCTCACCCTGAGACGTTTCTGTTGGGTTAGTGTAAAGTTCTCCTGAATGGTGCAGGGGCATGTCGGTGTTGGAGGCGTACAGGTCAGACGGTTCAGTAAGTTGTCACAGCAACAGTGGTAAAGATGATGATGAGGTTGGTCAGGGGGAGGAGCTTAACGGGGTCTTGCTGTGTTGGCATGCTGTCTTGACTTTGAATCTGTGTTCAGTAGCGTGAACAGATTGATCGCTGATCACCGCCAACATTTCAGACCAGAATTCCTCTAAATCACATAAATTCAAAGCTTGTTGCTTTTTTTTTTATGAGAAATTCCTTCTTTTTGCACAGTTTGTTGAACAGATGAGTTTCCAGGTGAAGGTGAGAGCTCTGACAGCTGGAACAGGTGACAGGCTCAGGTGTCATCATGTGACCTGGATATCAACATCTGAACTTTATCTTTGATTCTCACCTTCTTCTTCATGTTCTCTGCTCACCAACTCCACTTCTGCTGGACCAACACTGTTTTTAATTATGTATCATCTCACTCATTAATCCACTCTACTAATTACACTTTGGTTGTTTGGTGGTCTTTCATTCCTCCTGATGTGTATTTTGTACTGATGAGTGGGCTGTGGGGAGGTGTCGTTCAGTAGATGTCAATAATAAAGATGTATTTATTTTCTGTACAAACGTCTGTGTTTTCTTCCATCATCCTGCACAAACTCACCTTTTTGAATACTTTTGCTTTATTTGATTGCAGTCATTTGTACCACATGACTGGATGTTTTTGATTATTTTTTTTTCAGACCCTTGCATTCACTTTTACATTTTTCTAAAGTTATAAGACATGACACACTGGCCAGCCATGTAGGACACGCAGGGGCGCCGCTAGGGATTTTGGGCCCCATGAAAAGAATCTTTACCGGGCCCCCCAACACAGCGGCGAAATTTGTTGATGCTATTTTTGATCATCATTAGGGGCCTCTCTGGGCCCCCCTCAATCATGGGCCCCTATAATCCGTATCCTTTACCCCCCCCTTTTCGGCGCCCCAGAGGACACATGTCAAATACAAGGCCCACGGGCCAAATGTGGCCTGTCACGTCATTTTATGTGTCCCTCGAGAGGTTGTGCATTATTGGCTTAAATTTTAAACCAATATTTTAAGTCTTAAAATAAGCTTACGCCGCTTTAAAGCACATATTGACAATGAACTACATCTCCCATAATGCATTTCGTCATTACCCACAACAATAACAGTATACTGTATAATCATGACAACGATTTTCAGAACTTACAAACTTAAGAAAAACCTCTACAAATTAACCCCAACATGTCCAAGAAAAGAAAATTTGATGCACAAAGAAGGCAGTTTCATGAATGATGGGAAAACGAATACAAGTTTGTAACCACAAACCCTGAGTTGAATATAATACATTGATCCCTTGCCAATTTGCGCTTTAAGCTCTGCGGTTTTAGTTATTCGTGGATGTTTTTCAGAAATATATAATGTTAAAAGAAATCAAGAAAAAACTGCAAAAACATCACAGGATGTTGTGCACGTTCTCTCACAGCAAAGAAATGTGTGCCAGCCTGGCCCCTTTAAGAAAGTGGCCTTATGGGTAATGTAGTGTGTGTGTCGTGGGACGGCAAAATGAATACGGGGTTAGATGAAAGAGTGGTTTCTTTACTACAGTTCAGAGACAAGATGCTGTGAAGGTAACAGAAAGACCACAGTTGAGCCTTTGTCTTGTTTCGCTGCAGTGCCTCGCTACTTTTTTTTTGCAGTTTTTAAACATATTTTAAACACATTTAGGCTCGGGGGCTCTGGCTCCAGTTCGCGGATTTTGATTTTCCCGGGGGTGGGGGATGGCGCCGGTCCCCATTAACTGCGAAAAACAAGGGATCACTGTAATGAGTTAAATATTTGACACTTGAATACATAATAAATACAGAAACCATTATTTAACAAGGTGTAGTTTAATTTATTTTGATTTATATTGCATTTTGTTACACTCATGCTGTCAATCTGGCCCTTCGAGGGCCACTATGATGCTGATGTGGCCCTCAGTGAAAATGAGTCTGACATCCCTGATGTAGGAGGTCTTGTGTTTGAATCCTGGCTGCCTCAGAAGGGGCATCCGGCATAAAGCTTGGGCCAAAGCTCCCATGCAGGTCACGACCCCAGAACACATCACACACTGATGAACAATGACTGATGTGTCCACGAAATTCACTGGACAAAAATATAAACGTAAGACTTTTGTTTATGCTCCCGTTTTTCATGAGCTGATCTCAAAGATAGATAGATATATATATAGATATATATAGTATATATATATATATATATATATATATAGTATATCTCATGAATATATCTCTGACTTCCACAAGGAGGCGAAACAGAACAGACTAAAACCGGATGTGACCCGTTACCCGGAAATGACGTTGACAGGCAGCAGGAAGTTTTCCGCCAGAAGAACGACGAGGAGGAAACTGGAATAAAACCGGTAAGAAGATTTTTTTTTTCTCTTTTTAAAAAGGACACGATTAACGGCAAATCTGGAGACAGATCGTTTTCAGAGACGGAGAGGAAGGAAGGTTGGATGTCAAATGAATGGAGCATGAGAAACTGACCTGGCGATGAAAGATTATTGACGAAGAATTAGCATCCGAGGCTAACACACACGGAGATTAAATATGATTAACCTGCATTAATACGAGATAAAACATTATTAACCTGCATTAATACGAGATAAAATATGATTAACTTGCGTTAATACGAGATAAAATCTGATTGACCTAACTTATTACGAGATATAATATGATTAACCTGTATTGATACAGGGTTAAATCTGCATTAATTCGGGGTTAAACCTGCATTAATTCAGGATTAAATGTGCATTTATTCAGGGTTAAATTTGCATTTATTCAGTGTTAAATTTGCATTTATTCAGGGTTAATTCTGCATTAATCCAGGGTTAAATCTGCATTGATTTAGAGTTAAACCTGCCTTTAAATCAGAGTTAAATCTGCATTAAATTGGGGTTAAATCTGCATTAATTTAGAGTTAAACCTGGATTAATTCAGGGTTAAACCTGCATTTAATCGGGGTTAAATCTGCATTAATTCAGGGTTAAATCTGCATTAAATCGGGGTTGAATCTGCATTAAATCGGGGTTAAATCTGCATTAATTCAGGGTTGAATCTGCATTAATTCAGGGTTAAATCTGCATTAATTCAGGGTTAAACCTGCATTAAATCAGGGTTAAACATGCATTAATTCGGGGTTAAATCTGCTTAAATCTGCATTAATTCAGGGTTAAACATGATTCCAGTCAGGTTTATAGTTTGTTCAGCTCCAACAGCGTCTTCTAACTCTTCTGTTATTTCAGACTCGTTTATTTGATTTTTTTTCCGTCTAAATAACTGATGTCAGTTACATTTCTAAAACAGCTGGATGACAGATCACTCAGGTTAAACTGTTTGAAATCGATTGAAATGTCAAGAACACATTTTTCATGCATGTCACTGTGACATCAGACAACGTCTGGTCACTTTAGTTTCCAGAATGCTGCTTTATGTCTGCGAGAACATGTTTCTGTAAATGGTAATATTAATACGATGTGGATATCAGAACTATGAATTTCTGAGACCGTCATCTAGAACGGCAGAAGAACAAGCAGCAACACCATGGTAGGACCTGCAGGAGAAGATGGACGTTATGTTAATGCTGTTCAATGATCCAGGACCATCTGAACCCGAGACCAGAGAAACAGGCTGAAGATGCCCAGAGCATCATGGGAGTCCCCCATCACACAGATACATAGAGATAGTACAGCAAGAATGGATAAAATAATGAAAGGTATTGCAAGTGTAGTGCATAGAACAAAGAAAAGAAACATCCATCAGAAAGATTAATAATCTATAGACACATACAGTTGAAATGAAAAAAGATGAAACATAGGGGTAACATCATTTAACAGAAGAAAATAAGCTGTGGCAGTGCAAGTAAGAACATATTTCCATGTGCAGGTGTTGTGTAACAGGTGTGACTGCCTGTCACAAAGCCTTGTGTTTTTGAATTGAACAAACCCTGGATTGGTTCGGTCTGAAGCTGGTTTCCAGTTCTGTCTGTCCCAGACTGGAACCTGCAGCACAGAGGGAAGATGTTCTTCAATCTTGACTAAAATGTTGATCACTCCTTGTGAGTAAGATCTTGATGTGTGTTCTAATCAGAGACAGGGGTGTGTTTTGGTTTCTTTTTCTTTTTCAGATATGGAGTCTCCAGACAGAGATGGCAGTCCCGCCCCCACACAGAGACAGCGCAGAGGTGAGGAAACTTTCCTAGGATGACTTCATGTGCCTGCAGCAGCACTATCTGTGATAGCTAAGTCTTTTCTGCCTGCAGGACCTTCAGAGGGTGAGTCCAGTCCAGCAGGGCAGCTCCAGCAGGCCGGCGCCATGGAGAGAAGCCCCAGGAGGCAGCCGTCCCCTCAGGCCAGGCTCGTGGGCCGTAGTCCTTCCAAGAGCCCCGCCTCCAGCAGCTCAGACACCAGCGGCAGTGATGATGAGGTCGAAGACGAGCACCAGGATGCACTGAGGAAGATCAGGAGCAGTGTGGCTCAGATCAAAGTAAGGATGAGCATCTGTGCATCTGCAAGGCTTTTTCTGTTCACTGACAGGTCAAGTTCAAGGTTCAAGGTTAACTTTATTAGTCTCTCGTGGGAGAAATTTGTCTTGGAGTCACAGATCAGAGCTGCACACAGAGTTCACACAAACACAGAAAATTACAAATACACATCACATATACACCCTAGCGCATTCACTTCCTTCAGAAGGTGCGTCTTGTCGCTGTTGAGAAACTTAATCGAGAGACGGACAAACAAGCGTTTATACCTGTTATATCTCTGCAGTTGGGCTCTGTATCTCCTACCCGTTCACATCAACACATACTCAAAGTTGAGAACGTGAGGGGCCGGAGACAATGTTTCGAGCCTGTCTAATTACTGCCTGTTCAAAGATGGCTTGAGGGGTGATCCGGGGGGCGGACATGCCTATGATCCTCCCAGCCATTATTGCAACCTTTCAATCAGGCTTGTCAGGCTACCAAACCAGCTGGCGATGCCATATCTTAGCATCGATTCTATACTCGCCCTGTAGAAAATCAACATTATATTCACACTGACTCCAAACAGCCTTAAGGGCTGTCTATACTCTCGCAGCAATGTGTCGCAATTATCTTGTCGCCGGTATGCCGCAGTTACTTTTGATTTATGCTCAATTTTGACGCACAGTCTGCGCTATGCCACAATGCAAGATGGACGATCACGAACTAGCTAAACTTACTAAACTTATCTCTTGCGTTTTTCCACTTCCTTACCGTCTCGGCCGTATCCAGACCCACATTCATCGCTATCTCCCTCCATTAATTACTAGAATATGTGCTGTCTTTGTAGTGTGGAGAACCAGAATCGTACAGATGTAGGTACTTCCTCATTTCTTCGATGACGCGGATGTAGAATTGACCAATCAGAGGCCTCCTTTCTCTCCTCTTTGCGACACTCTCTGCAGTCACCTACAATTTTGGGGAGGTGCTTTGGAGTGTCTGCGTAGGGGGGGGGGCATCTCTGCGTCATCTGCATCACATACGTTACATAGTCATGAATTAAAAGATAAGTTCAAAGCTGGGTCTAGTTTCTTTGATCAGCCTCCAGACTCAGATGTCCTCAGGTCTTCTGGGAGCTCGTTCCGTTCTTTGGGTCTGAGGTCGTTCAGACGTCTCTGACAGAAACATGAAGGCTTTTCTAAACTAGAGTTCAGTACATCACTTTTATTACGTTGTCTCTGCCAAACGTTGGAGGATCTTCAACGTTTCCCTGTTAAATCTGTGTATCAGCCAATCAAGTTGCTGCTACACAGCTCAAGCCGGCCAATGACGTCGCACACAGAAACGGGACCTGTTCAACGCAGGTTTTCGTTTCACGACCAGGAAGAACTTAGGTTGTTTTTGGTTTGATGAAAAAACATGAACACCACCACCACCCTATCCTGAGTCCAGCGATGGTCACTATCACAACTGACACTGTTCATCTGTTCCTCCAGGCTCCTGAATCCACAGAAAGATCCACATCCAAGGAGAAAGAGAGGTCCAGATCCAAGGAGGAAGACAGATCCGGGTCCAGAGAGAGAGACAGATCTGAGTCCAGGGAAAAAGAAAGATCCCAATCCAGAGGAAGAGATGGATCCAGATCCAGAGGGAGAGACAGGTCCAGATCCAGATCCAGAAGGAGAGATGGATCCAGATCCGGATCCAGAGGGAGAGACAGATCCAGATCCAAATCCAGAAGGAGAGACGGATCCAGATCCAGATCCAGATCTAGAAGGAGAGACGGATCCAGATCCAGATCCAGATCCAGAGGGAGAGATGGATTTAGATCCAGAGGCAGAGACAGATCCAGATCCAGAGGGAGAGACGGATCCAGGTCGAGAAGACGGGGCCGATCCAGATCCAGAGAGAGAGACCGGAACCCAGAACGCTTGGACAGAAGACGCTATGCTCGGTATAATGCAAACCAGCAGACTATTTTAGTGGGATTCATGGGTAAATAAAGGACTGATTCCTGGGAAAGATTCCTCCATATCCCATAATAGCAATTAGGGATTTATTTCCTTATCTGTTTAAATTTACCTTTTTATGTTCAGATCTCTGATTTCATGAAACAAACTTGTCATGAACAAAAACAGATTTATTCCAAAATGAAACATGGACAAACAAGACCAGTAAAGACATTTTCTACATGGAGACTTTTTCAGTAAAGTTCTGAAGCTGATAGAAACATCCAGAAAGACCTCTGTGACTCTGCCGCATAAAAGTCCTAAAAGATGGACAAAAACAGATGGAATCATGTAAACTAAAATATTATGCACCTGGGCTTCTGGTCGTGTCATTTCGAGAATCATTTAAACTTTTCTTTTTTCCCTGTGTAGTGATCAGTATGACGATCGGCGTGATGATAGGGATGGCCGTTTTGACCGCAGAGCCAATAGGGATGACGAGTTAGATCACAGGAGGCGGGGCCGCTCTGCTTCCCCTCCCACTGACAAGGAGCCGGCCGCTGCAGTTGAACCACCAGTGAAGAAGAAAAAGGAGGAGCTGGATCCGATTCTTACGAGGACCGGCGGCGCTTACATCCCTCCTGCAAAGCTGCGCATGATGCAGCAGCAAATCACTGACAAGAGCAGGTGAAACTGCGTTTATCACTTTTTATACAATAATTAGAATTACAATCCTTTAACTGCCTGATCTGTCATCTGCCAGTTTACTTTGTTTCAGGCAGTTAATTTCCATCAAAGTTTGCTGATTCACATTTTCTGCTGAGAACTAACCTGTAATTTACATTTAAAACAGTTTGGAACACACATTTAATTAGTTATAACTATGTTGAGACAGTCAGGCAACCTTTGAATTTAACCTGCAACCCTAACTGAAAACTGGAGTTGAGACAGCTAAGAAGGACAAAACAGTCACCCGATAAAGACAAGTTGAAGTAGAAGTCAGAAGAACTGACTTTAATGAACCTAATTTAACCTTTTTATTGAGCCAAATTTAACCTCTGATACCCCGCCCCCTGTGCAGCCTGGCCTATCAGAGGATGAGCTGGGAGGCTCTGAAGAAGTCCATCAACGGTTTGATCAACAAAGTCAATGTGTCCAACATCGTCAACATCATCCAGGAACTGCTGCAGGAAAACATCGTCAGGGGGAGGTGAGCATCGGTCCAGTCACACACAAACAGTTGAACTCAACACTCCAGACCCTAGAGTGTTGAACTCAATACTGGAGGTAGAAGCTTCAATGACCTGGACACTCCAGGGTCTGGAGGTAGAAGCTTCAATGACCTGGACACTCCAGAGTCTGGAGGTAGAAGCTCCAATGACCTGGACACTCCAGAGTCTGGAGGTAGAAGCTCCAATGACCTGGACACTCCAGAGTCTGGAGGTAGAAGCTCCAATGACCTGGACACTCCAGAGTCTGGAGGTAGAAGCTTCAATGACCTGGACACTCCAGGGTCTGGAGGTAGAAGCTTCAATGACCTGGACACTCCAGAGTCTGGAGGTAGAAGCTTCAATGACCTGGACACTCCAGGGTCTGGAGGTAGAAGCTTCAATGACCTGGACACTCCAGGGTCTGGAGGTAGAAGCTTCAATGACCTGGACACTCCAGGGTCTGGAGGTAGAAGCTTCAATGACCTGGACACTCCAGGGTCTGGAGGTAGAAGCTTCAATGACCTGGACACTCCAGGGTCTGGAGGTTGAAGCTTTAAATACCTGGACACTCCAGGGTCTGGAGGTAGAATCTTTAATTAGCTCAGGTGCTCATTTATAGCTCAGGTATTGTGGAGCACCTGCCCAACAGTTCAGGTGAGTTTGAAGTATCTGCTATTCTTCTGACTAATCTTCTCTTTGTGTCAGAGGTCTGCTGGCTCGTTCAGTGCTTCAAGCTCAAGCAGCTTCTCCCATCTTCACTCATGTCTACGCTGCTGTTGTCGCCATCATCAACTCAAAGTTCCCTCAGATTGGAGAGCTGATCCTCAAACGCCTTATTCTGAGCTTCAGGAGGAGCTACCGCCGTAACCTGAAGGTATCAGTCTGCCGGTCACTCACAGATTTGTGATGTTTCTGCTGTTACATCAATGGTTGTGTGGAGTTGGTGGAGCTCTCTGAACTCCTGGACAGAAAGACTCAGTTTGTAAACTGTCTGTGTTATCAGAGCTCTTTTTAAGCTCATCATCAGAGTGTATTCAGCCTGATGGATGACTCTGCGTAGCAGGGTTGGGCTTAGACCCGCCTGAATCTTTGGCCGTTACACTCTGTAATTCCATTTCAAACCACCAGAGGGAAGTGTGGGTTCTTCTCCACAGTGCTGAGCGTCCTTTAGTTCCCTTCCCGTCTGCACCTCATAACAGAGCAGATGAAGTATCTCGTAGGTCTGCAATAAACTTTAGCTACATTGTTAGGTGCTCCAAGGCTTTGATACTGAAGTGTAAACCAGGCTTTAGGCCCACGTTATGTGACATCATATTTTGTTGCTACTTGGTGGTTTGACGACTGCAGCGCTTATCGTCTTAAAGCAACATAAAGGACTTGTGTTTATGTGAAAGTATCAGTTTGAGGGGCCACCAGGTTGCTCAATGGTTTAGACAGGTGGCCCCTGTACAGAGGCAGTCACGGGTTCAACTCCTGACCTGCAACTCTTTGCTGCATGTCTCCCTCTCTCTCTGCCCCACTTTCCTGTTGTTCTTCACTGTAAATAAAAGGCTGCTGCTGCCAACAAAAATCAGTTTCATTTGAAGAAATATGTTTTAGGGATGCACGATAACTGTTTTATAAAACCGATACCGATAACCAATAACTTTCAGCTTCTAAAGGCCGATACCGATATCACACACATATACCTAAGATCATTACATCAATACTATGAACAAAACCAAAAACAGTTTTGACTTTTTATATCAACAGATATTTATTTTTTCCATTAAAAACTATTGGCAAGCCTCTCAAACATTTTTGTGAAGCTATCAAACAAACCTATTTGATATCTCACATCAACTTAAATAAAGTGCATTACTGACTGATATAAAAAAAATAAAGGCTCCTTGAACTGATGGAAATACATGCATCAAAATTACAAACTGAAAATGATTTACATGTAAAAGGATTTTGACTTGTGGCTCCATTTAAATTAATACCTTTAATTAAAGTAAATTAGGTTCAGTAGTTTTTTTTTTTTTTCTAATTTCATGGAAGCTTTAGATAAGAGAGATGAGGGAGAGGAGACTGCTGCTGGCTTGCGCGCGTTAGCATTAGCTCACGTTAGCATTAGCTCACGTTAGCATTAGCTCACGTTAGCACAATTTCAAAACTCCATGGAAGCGCTTGTTATGTTGTAGGTGGCTGATCAGGTTTGACGTATTAAAGCTTGTGCTTCCCTCCTCGTAGAATTCACTTTGAGCATTCGTCACAAATAACCACCAAACTATCTTCTTCTGAAACTTTAACACTTTAACGAAGCGTCATGCCATCACCGCCATGTTTGTTGTGATCAGCAGGCTGTGCTGCATGCTGCATTCAAGGTGTAACGTAAATTCCGACGTTGGTGATCAGGGTTGGGCCACATGACCCACATGTCATCATCACTCTGGCTACACTAGCAGCTTGCTTTTAGTTTGTTTCAGTGGACTTGAAATGAGCGAAAGTCCTCAAAATAGCAGCTCTTTGTACCTGTTCAGGAGGATCAATCCTGGTCTGTATGCAGCCATGCAGCTCTAACACACTGAGACAAGAACAAAACTGGAACTGGAGAAGAGGATTAACTGGCAGCTCTGGCAGCTTTTGAACAGAGTTCAGAGTGTTGATGTGCTGCCATTCAGAACAATCTGTTCATAAACCAGCAGGACTGTTTTCATCAGTTAGTTTATCAGCTGCGTTCAATTCTCTCTGTCTTCTTTTTCAGCAACAGTGCCTGACAGCCTCCAAGTTTGTGGCTCATCTTATCAACCAGAATGTGGTAGGTCCTGGTCCTGGTCCTGGTCCTGACTGAAGGTTTGAGTGTTGACATCCAACTGTGTTTCCTTCTGTCCTGTCTCTGATTGGCTGCTCTGATGCCGCCCTCAGGCCCATGAGGTCCTGTGTCTGGAGATGCTGACTCTGCTGCTGGAGCGTCCCACTGACGACAGTGTGGAGGTGGCCATCTCCTTCCTGAAGGAGTGTGGACTCAAACTGATCGAGGTGTCCCCCAGAGGAATCAACGGTACAGTCAGAGTCAGAGATGAAGCCAGAAACTCATCATTCCAGTCAGTCAGACACTTGAAACAGTTTTTCTGGTTTGGGTTTAAATAGAATAAAGTAAACTCCATTACCCATCATCCTCTCAGGGAACCTGGAATCAGTGTCAAATACTCCAGGAGAGCCAATTTATCATTATTTAAAGATACATAAATACCAGAAAACAGATAAGAGTTCAGGATCTTCCAGTGTTTTCTGTGGAACTTCTGGTTTTTGTGAGAATGATACTCAACAGTCATTGGCTCATCAGTACTAGAGAGGCGGGTTTAACTGACAGGTCACTTATGAAGCTAGATCCAGTAATATTTATTAAGACAAATACTTTGAGAAATCATGAATCATAGAGGAACCAGCTGCAGAGACCTGTCAGTAAAAACACTCACATGTAATTTAATGATTTAAAGTCAGCTTCCTGCAGCAGCAGGTCACAGATACTCTTGAACTCTTGAGCTCAGTCAGAGACTTGAATGTTGCTGGTAGTTGTGATCTATGAGTCAGCCATGAAGTGTGTAAATAAATGAAGGCTTGCTGATGTGGCTGAGGTGACCATGCAGACATATCTACTGAATTTACATCCTACTACAACATCTGTTCATTAGAAACATCAGTAAATTTAACCACAAATGTGTCTTTCAGCCATATTTGAGCGTCTCAGGAATGTTCTCCACGAGTCAGCCATCGATAAGAGGGTGCAGTACATGATCGAGGTGATGTTTGCCATCAGGAAGGATGGCTTCAAAGATCATCCGGTGATCCCCGAAGGTCTGGACCTGGTAGACGAGGACGACCAGTTCACCCACATGCTGCCTCTGGATGACGAGTACAACCCCGAGGACATCCTCAGTAAGATCCAGAAAGATCTCATCTGCACAGAAATAAGTTCATGTTTATTGAAGCCTTGATGTGTGTTTGGTTTTTTTAGATGTGTTCAAGCTGGACCCAGAGTTCCTGGAGAACGAAGAGAAATACAAAACGATTAAAAAAGGTCAGAAAACATCCCACTCTGAACCGTCCAATCAGAGATCACATCATTCACTGCTTAACCAGTCATCTCTCACTTCCTGCCAGATATCCTGGATGAAGGCAGCAGCGATTCAGGGGAGGAGGGAGACGGCAGTGACGAAGATGAAGATGACGAAGAAGAGAACGAGGAGGACGAAGAAGGTGAGGCGCTCCACCACCTGAGGGCTTCATGATTACTACTCATTCTGTGAAAACGAAATACCACAATCATGTCGTAGAGGTAATCTGTCTGGGTTTTAAAGAGCACAAATGATAGAAAATACAACACATTTTAAACCTACAAGAGAGGACGTTTCACGCAGCTGCATTATGGGAATTGTCATATCCAGTGTTTCTGCAGAACAAAGCGCTCAAAAACTCAGTCATTAGTGGAGTACCAAGTTGTTGAAATAACTTTATTATCATTGCAGATTTTTATACAGCAAAGGTTTTCTTGAATCGGTCTTAAATGACTTAAATGTAATGTTAGGAAGGAGTTAAATGTGATTGTAGGTAGGAGTTAAATGTCTTAAATGTGATTGTTCGGTAGGAGTTAAATAACTTAAATGTATTATTATTTAAATGACTTAAATGTGATTGTAAGGTAGGAGTTAAATGACTTAAATGTAATGTTAGGTAGAAGTTAAATGTGATTGTAAGATAGGAGTTAAATGTGTTAAATGTGATTGTTAGGTAGGAATTAAATGTGATTGTTTGGAATTAAATGTGTTAAATGTGAGTCCATCAGTTCTGAAAAATCGTCTTGCTCATAGCTACTGTTATTGTTGTGGATAACGACAAAATGCATGATGGGAGATGTAGTTTATTGTCAATATGCGCTTTAAAGCGGTAAGCATATTTTACGTCTTAAAATATTGGTTTAAAATTTATGCCAATAATGCCCAAGCTCTCGAGGGCCACATACCATGACATGGCGGGCCACATTTGGCCCGCGGGCCTTGTGTTTGACACATGTGTCAGATCTGCTTGGATTAAAATCTGAAGGATTACAACCTAGACTAATTTTTTCCTGGATTTTTATACGTACAAACAAGATATTTAACATGAATGTGAACTTTGACCTCAACGACGTCTTCTTCTCTGTGTGTCTCCCTCTCAGGCGAGAAGGTCACCATTTTTGACAAGACTGAAGTCAACCTCGTTGCTTTCAGGAGAACCATCTACCTTGCCATTCAGTCCAGGTACTCGGAGTAAAAATACACACTTAAATGTGCTGGGACCGGCTTTTCTCTGCGGTGATGGCAGTTATTTACAGCTCCTGCTGGAAGTGATTGAGTTGGACGTTAGTTAAAGCTGTGAGTCACGTTGGCTTCCTCTCTGAGGCCCAGTTTGAGTTGAAGGCCCAGGAGAGAAGGGCTTTTGGCCAATCCTTCCATCCTAACATGCTGTTTGAGAATCTGTGAAGACTATTCAGTGTTCAGGTACACATGTGATGGCAGTGAACATCTTATACAGATGGACAGAAGCATTGCCATGGTTTCATTGAACAGGAGTTCACATGTTTGGAGAAAAAGAATGAAACGGTGAAACAGATGTTGAGGAAAAGATGGAGGGAAAATCACTGAGCCTCACCAGTGAGCTCACTGATACACATTTACTCATTGATTGATCAGTTGGTTTGCTTTTGCAGTTTGGACTTTGAGGAGTGTGCGCACAAGCTGATAAAGATGGACTTCCCTGACAGCCAGACGGTGAGTCCACACATGAACGTACACTCACTGCTTCCAGTCTGGCTTTTGTTTGTGGTATATTTCTACTTTTCCAGGTCTCTGTGTTTGTAAGAGACACTTTCAGGAAGATGACCCCCTCTTCCTCCTTCTGGGGAAGGTGAAAAAGAGGAGACGGTTGTGTCTGTCAGGGACATCCCTCTATCCTGTAACTGAGGGCGACACCAGAGACTTCTACCAACGTTCTGGTCACATCTGTGTATGACTCCATCACAGCGATGCTGAAGGAACAGAGCAGATACATTTATCTGCTTCAGTCTCCAGATATCTGAGTCTTGACCAGAAGATCTCTCTCTGCTACTGAAATGTCAGTTAAAAGTATTTCCAGCAGTGTGATCTGAACTCTGGATCTCTCAGATGGTCTCCTTATTTCATTTTGTTAGTAAATTTTATTCACCTGGTTATGGATTACTTTAGAGATGAGCTTTTGGACCTGAACAGACAAATCTCCAGATCTGCTTTCTTCTATATATTTGTGTTGTTGTAGTTCAGCATGATGATGCTGGACTACAACGACACCCTGACTACCTGACTTTTAGGTTAAGTGAGTTTTTGTTTTTCATCTTGTTGTCTGTTGTGAATGTTTCAAAAGGCCAGTAAGGATCATTTCCTGATTCCGTCTCTCTGTGAAGAACTTGAACCAAATGTTGATGCAGATAAACACACTTTTGACTGTATTTTGGATAGAAGTTGTCTGCAGTCACACTTGAACACGTTTGCGTCAGTGATGTGTGTTTGTGTGAACAGAAAGAGCTGTGTAACATGATCCTGGACTGCTGCGCTCAACAGAGGACCTACGAGAAGTTCTTCGGACTTCTGGCCGGGGTGAGACACACTGACACAAATCATATCACCATACTTGTTAGAAAATGATGGTGACATAGCAAGCGTTGCTTCTTAAGGTTCTGAAGGCTTCTAAAAACCCATTTTTTGGATCTGGTTCAGAAATATGTTATGGATCTGGTTCAGGACCAGTTTCTGGATCTGGTTTAGGAACATGTTATTGATCTAGTTCAGGACCAGTTTCTGGATCTATTTCAAGAACTGTTGTTGGATCTGGTTTAGGAACAGTTTCTGGATTTGGTTCAGGACCAGTTTCTGGATCTGGTTCAGGGACATGTTATGGATCTGGTTCAGGACCAGTTTCTGGATCTATTTCAAGAACTGTTTTTAGATCTGGTTTAGAAACAGTTTCTGGATCTGGTTCAGGTCTAGTTTCTGGATCTGGTTCAGGACCAGTTTCTGGATCTGATTCAGGAACATGTTACCGATGTGGTTCAGGACCAGTTTCTGGATCTGGTTCAGGACTAGTATCTGGATCTGGTTCAGGAACATGTTACCGATCTGGTTCAGGAACATGTTACCGATCTGGTTCAGGAACATGTTACCGATCTGGTTCAGGAACATGTTACCGATCTGGCTAAAAAGTTTCAAGGCAATATTATCAAACTTTCTGAAATGATTCAGAAAGTTACTGTTGGTGAGTTTAGTTTCACTGAGATCAAGGAAACATTTTATCTTCAGTTAGAGGAAAGTCCTGACCTGACAACATTCAATATACGTGTGTGTGTGTGTGTGTGTGTGTGTGTGTGTGTGTGTGTGTGTGTGTGTGTGTGTGCAGAGGTTTTGTCTGTTGAAGAAAGAGTACATGGAGAGTTTCGAGGCCATCTTTTCAGAGCAGTACGACACGATTCACCGGCTGGAGACCAACAAACTGAGGAACGTGGCCCGTCTGTTTGCTCATCTGCTCTACACAGACTCTGTACCCTGGAGTGTAAGAAACACACATACGCACACTCCAGGAGGACAAACCCACAATGACAGAACCATCGTTTAGTCCCACGATGACAGAACCATCGTTTAGTCCCACGATGACGGAACCATCGTTTAGTCCCACGATGACAGAACCATCGTTTATTCTACGATGACAGAATCATCGTTTTGTCTCACGATGACAGAACCATCATTTAGTCCCACGATGACAGAACCATCGTTTAGTCCCACAATGACAGAACCATTGTTTAGTCCCACGATGACGGAACCATCGTTTAGTCCCACAATGACAGAACCATCATTTAGTCCCACGATGACGGAACCATCGTTTAGTCCCACAATGACAGAACCATCATTTAGTCCCACGATGACAGAACCATCGTTTAGTCCCACAATGACAGAACCATCATTTAGTCCCACGATGACAGAACCATCGATTAGTCCCACAATGACAGAACCATCATTTAGTCCCACGATGACAGAACCATCGATTAGTCCCACGATGACAGAACCATCGTTTAGTCCCACGATGACAGAACCATCGTTTAGTCCCACGATGACAGAACCATCGTTTAGTCCCACGATGACAGAACCATCGTTTAGTCCCACGATGACAGAACCATCGTTTAGTCCCACGATGACAGAACCCGTTTAGTCCAACGATGACAGA
Source organism: Hirundichthys speculiger (assembly GCA_018398805.1). Taxonomy (NCBI): domain Eukaryota; kingdom Metazoa; phylum Chordata; class Actinopteri; order Beloniformes; family Exocoetidae; genus Hirundichthys; species Hirundichthys speculiger. The sequence continues at coordinate 86,856 of JAGFBZ010001831.1, forward strand.
ACCATCGTTTAGTCCCACGATGACAGAACCATCGTTTAGTCCCACGATGACAGAACCATCGTTTAGTCCCACGATGACGTAGCCATCGTTTATTCTCACATTGACAGAACCATCATAATCTGTGTGTGAATTTGCGTCTGCCAGGTTCTGGACTGCATCAGGATGAGTGAGGAGACCACCACGTCATCTAGCAGGATCTTTGTGAAGATTCTTTTCCAGGAGCTCTGTGCCTACATGGGTCTTCCCAGACTGAACCAGCGACTCAAAGACCCGTATGAACACACACAGCAGCTGCTATGTTTTACTTCAGTTTGAAAGCCACAATTATTTATTTTTGTATCATTAACATATAAATGTGCTATTTAGTTACACTTGGTGTTATTGTGGACAGAAATGAAAGAGCTTCATGCCCTCAGTGTCGTCTTTATGGCGTTACAGTCATTGATCCAACAACCGTATCACATCAGTGTTTGGTAGAGTTTCATAAAATCTAAATGGACATGTGGACCAGTTAGGAGATGTGATAAAGCTAGAAATGAAAATGGAAAATAAACACGTGGAGCTAATAATCACACCGTACATGTATTACTCCTGGAGGTCTATCACAACATAGAATTCATACACATCACACCAAAAATAAACTATTTCTTTGTCCAAGATTTTAGATATTCAGTCGTTCTGTGAAACCGACCCTGATGACTGAAAAACAGAAATGTACTTTAGTTGTAAAGCATCAGTTCACATCATATTTACCAAGTTTACCAAGTTAAACATGATCCAGTTTAATCCAGTTCATTCCAGCTGAGTCCAGATGTCAGCCTGGCTAAGGAACTCAACAGACTGGATCAAATCTTCACTTTGGTGTGATCCTGCAGAAATGAAGCTGGATGTAAAATATAAACCTCATGAATGAAGAAGCTCCAGTTTGTGATTGTCAGATGAGTCAACGTGCCGTAGTCATGTGAAGTTCTGACCTGTGTTTCTGCAGGACTCTGCAGTCCTTCTTTGAAGGTCTTTTTCCTCGTGATAATCCCAGAAACACTCGCTTTGCCATCAACTTCTTCACATCCATCGGTTTGGGAGGACTGACGTGAGTCACACACCCACACGCCTCAAATACAAGCCATTATTATTAATTTAATACATTTTTGTTTTGATGTTTTGGCCAATAAAAACTATTACTGATTACTGTGCTGATGGTTTGTTCTCTGACAGAGATGAGCTGAGGGAGCACCTGAAGAACGCACCAAAGATGATCATGACTCAGAACCAGGAAGTGGAATCTTCTGATTCTTCCTCCTCGGACTCCTCCTCTTCCTCCTCAGACTCCTCCTCCTCAGACTCCTCCAGCGAATCAGATTCGTCAGACTCTGACTCCTCCTCCAGCAGCAGCAGCTCAGGTACGTCTGCTGTTTGTGAACACGCATGTTCAGAGAACACATGGAGATATTCATCCATCAGTCAGAACCATCATCAGGGAAGATGAGTTCACCAACCAGGAAGCTGCTTTGGTATGATGATGCAAACATGAAAAAGAAGCAAAAAGAAACTTAGAATAAAGATTAAAAAATAAATAAAAATAAATTAAAACCCCGAACACATCTATACACACAGGTGGAGGTAAACGCTGGGATGGACAGAAGAGGGAACTGCAAGTCAGCATGAAACTCAGGAAACTCTGGCCTGCAAACACATAGAAAAAAAGAGGAAAAAAGGAGGGAAAACAGCATAACAAACTACAGGAAAGAACATGGAGCACAGTTACAGTGACAAGGTGCTCCTAATTAACTCTGGTATGAGCTGGAGGAGGAGGAAAGGGAAGGAAGGGTAGAAGAGCGGTGGAGAGCAGATCATGTTGGTGTCCCCCTGCAGCGTAGGCCTATAGCAGCATAACTATGACGAAGCTGTGATTAAGACGAGCTACTCTAGTCTGAGCTCCTACAACTATGGCTATAACTATTAACCCCTACACACTATAGTTTAGACTAACTGTAGGCTTTACTGAACAGAAAGGTTTTCAGTTTAGTTTTAAAGATGGAGGTCGTGTCAGCCTCCTGAACCCAAACTGGTAACTGGTTCCATAATAAAGGACCTGGTAGCAGAAGGCCCGTCCTCCAAACCTACTTTTAGATATTCTAGGAACGACGAGTAATCCTGCACTCTGAGAGCAGAGAGCTCTATTAGGAGCCTAACGTGCTATCAGGTCTTGTAGATAGTGAGGAGCTAGGTCATTAGGGGCCTTATATGTAAGAAGCAGAATTTTAAACTCAATTCTAAATTTCACGGGAAGCCGATGGAGGGAGGCTAACATGGGAGAAACGTGATCTAGCTTATGGATTCCTGTCAGAACCTTCGCTTCTGCGTTCTGGATCAGTTGGAGGCTATTCAGCGAGCTTTTCAGACATCCTGCTAACGACGCATTACAATAATCCAGTCTAGAACTGACAAACACGTGGATTAATGTTTCAGCATCACCCTGGGAGAGGATGCTCCTAATCTTGGAGATGAAAAAAGACAGTCTTACAAACCTGATTAATATGCTGCTTAAATGACATTCTGATCAAAAATCACTCCAATATGTAACTGATGTGTAATTGTACAAAAATAAGAACCACTAACTGCACGAGTTCTGGACCTGAAAAGTTAAGAAAATTCCGAACTGACAGAATCTTCAAATGTGGACACCAAAGTAAATGAATGTCCTTTTTGTCCTCCAGATTCCAGCAAACATGCAAAGAAGAAGAAGAAGAAGCAGGGAAGAAGTGAGGAGAAGAAAGAGAAGGACAAGAGGAAGGAGAAATCTGACAAGAGGCGGAAGAGACACGACAACGACGAGGACAACGGGCAATCGAGGAAGGACAGAAGAGGCCGTCCACGTGAGTTAGAGGAGTGTCCACGAGAGGACACCCATCGTAGAAGACATGAAAGATCAGAGGAGGACGAGGAGGACAGGAGACGAAGAATGGACAAACATGGAGACAGGGAGAGAGACAACGGAGAGAAGAGGGAGAGAGAGAGGAACAAAGAGAACAGAGACAGGAACAGAGAGAGAGAGAGAAGAACGGAGGAGGAGATGATCCTGCAGCAGTGAAAGACTGATGACTGGCGGACGAGTGAAGACTTCACCTCCTCCTGATGCTGATGTGGGACACATCTGTCTCTCATGTTTGTCTTTAATTTTTTTTAATGAAATGAGAAAAACATTAAAGTTGTTGTTGCTGTTTTTTAAGCCTGTTTAGTTTCAGATGTTTCCAACATTTGATTCGTTGAGATAAACTGATGAGTTAAAGATGAAAAGCTGTTCAGAAAGACCTTCCTTCGAGTATTAAAGCTGAGCGTCTCCGTGGAAACGTTGAGCTCTTTGATGTTTAAATACCTGAAAGTCGTCTGGTGAGCCGAGATAAAGATGAACTCATCCGCTGATTAAATACTGAGGTTCATCATCCAGAACAAAGTTCTTTTCATCTGACCTCAGAAAGTCTGAGTGAATTTAACGTCTTAATTATTCCAGACATCACATTTATTCCCATCGATCCCTGGAAAGACAGAAGTTTTAGTCCACAGATGTTATTGACTGACAGCTGTCAGAGACCACAGGTTAATAAAAACCAGCAGCTGTCTGGCAGTTGACAAACATCTGTGATCCAGAACCAGTGGTCCTGAATATCTCTGTCTGCGTGGTCCCAAACGTCTGTGATCAGAACCAGTGGTCCCGAACATCTCTGGGTGGTCCCAAATGTCTGTGATCAGAACCAGTGGTCCTGAACATCTCAGGGTGGTCCCAAACATCTCTGGCTGGTCCCGAACATCTCTGGCTGGTCCCAAACATCTGTGATCCAGAACCAGTGGTCCCGAACGTCTGTGATCAGAGCCAGTGGTCCCAAACATCTCAGTGGTCCTGAACATCTCAGGGTGGTCCCAAACATCTGTGATCAGAACCAGTGGTCCCGAACATCTCAGTGGTCCAGAACATCTCAGGGTGGTCCCAAATATCTGTGGTCAGAACCAGTGGTCCTGAACATCTCAGGGTGGTCCCAAACATCTCAGTGGTCCCAAACATCTGTGATCAGAACCAGTGGTCCCGAACATCTCTGGGTAGTGGGTAGTCCTGAACATCTCAGGGTGGTCCTGGAGTCCAGGAGCTTTACAGAGACCAGATCATGACCCCCGAACAACATCATTAACTAAAATTATAATATTAAATCCTAATCAAAGAAAAATGGTAAATAAAACAAAAACTCCCCCAGTGGAAGAAAAAAAAACTTTAAATGAAATAGTGTCAAGGAAAAACTCCCCTTTAAGAGGAAGAAACCTGGATGAGGACCTGGATCATCAGGGGGACCTTCCTGATGAAGACCAGCTGGGATGTGTTCCCTTTTCAGTTTTTAAACTCCAGAATCTTTGAACATATTAAAGTTCTCCAGAAGGAAACATTTACAGCGAGGTAATAAGTTCTAAAGTGGACCTTGAACAGCGGTTCAACTTGGAGTCCAGTCATCTCCAGAATCCTGATCCCCAGAGTAGCAACTGGACAACTTCTACAGATGTTTATCTTGGTCCTGAAAGAAAGTGATGAGGTGGAAGTCCTGGAACACTGGACCAGCTCTAGGACCTCACTAGGGTCCTGGAGGTTCCTGGTTCCTGGAAATTTCTCCAACCAGTCCACATGTGTTTTGTGGACTTGGAGAAGACATTTGACCATGTCCCTCGGGCAGCGCGACAATCACGACAGTTTAATTTGAGCATTTGAACAACGACAAACTCAATGGTAACAACAGTTACTTTCAACTAAACTTGTCTTTTAACTAAAGACTACAAGTTTACACGTCTGGACTTCCTGGTAGCAAAGGCATCTATGATGTCATCAAATGACACCTGCCTAGACATCTCATGGTTTCTACTCATCAGGGCAAGTCCATTTAAGGGGGACTGTCAGCGTGGCGGCGCCCCTCCAGCAGATGGCGCCCTAGGCTGCCGCCTATATCACCTATGCCAAGAGCCGGCCCTGCCCTCGGGGGGTCCTGTGGGGGGTACTCCAGGAGTCTGGGGTACTGGACCCGTTGATCAGATTATGCAGTACCTGGAAAAATGGTACATAATCAAGGAGCAGAGGGGTTCCAGTTCAGTGGTGTCAGGATTTCATCTCTGCTGCTGGAGGAGGACCTGGTCCTGTTGGTACCATCGGTTGGAGATCTTCAGCTCTCACTGGAGAAGTTCACAGCTGAGTGTGAAGCAGCAGGGATGAGAATCAACACCTACAGATCTGAGACCATGGTTCTCAGTCTGATAAGAGTAGAAGATCTTCTCCAGGTTGGGAGTGAGGTTCTGCCTCCAGTGGAGGAGTTTCAGTATCTCAGGGTCTTGTTCACCGGTGATGGGAGAAAGGAGCAGGAGATCTACAGATGGATTGGTGCAGCGTCTGCTGTGGTGGTGACTCTGTACCGGTCTGTTGTGGTGAAGAGAGAGCTGAGACTCTGTTTCCTGGTAGATCTTTGTTCCAACCCTCACCTGTGGTCATGAACTGTGGGTAGAGACTGAAAGAACTAGATCACTGATACAAGCAGCTGTGATGAGTTTCCTCCAGGGTGGCTGGACTCTCCCTTAGAGATAGGAGGAGAAGTTCAGTTATCAGGAGAGACTCAGAGTAGAGCTGCTGCTCCTCCACATGGAGAGGAGCCAGTTGAGATTCAGGCATCTGGTAAAGATGCCGTATGAACGCCTCCCTGGAGATGTCCAACTTGATGGAGGCCCCGAGGAAGACCAAGATTGTGTCTCTTGACCATCTTGGGAACCAAGAGGAGCTGGAGGAGGTGGTCAGAGAGCTTAAGGTGCTGCCTCCATGACCCAGATTCAGATCAGTGGAAGTTAATGAATGGATATTTTATTTATTTGTTTATTTTATGGAATGAGTTGTAATAATATCTACATCAAGTTTGCAGACTCAAGTCCAACGCTGATTTCCTGTTTTCACTGGAATGAAGTGTCCTTAATGACCTCCAGAAACCTCAGAAATGTTTTTATTTTTTTATCAGTAGGTCTAATAAGTGTGTTTTTCTGGTTGTCAGTCATCTTTAACTGTCCAAAGAATAATCAGAAACTGGAATCTGCTGGTAATAAATGTCTGCAGTTGGGCGTGGCCACGCGGTGGCACCGGCTACCCTTGAAATTTGATTGGCCACCCTGCCTGGCCACCCCCACCAGAGCTGTCAATCACTTTGTTCATAGTGCATACAGTTTAGTGTTTCAAATTGGACTGTACACTCTTTTCCAGTTGTTTGCCAACCGCAAATAAATACCACATGAAAAAGAAGAAGCGATTGAAGACCAGTTTTCCCCACCTTTACTTTTAAATGCTACGCTCCAGTTCACACTCCATGTCAGTAGGTGGCGGAAATGCACCGTTTGTTCTTTCACAACTGACACAGTAAAAACTAAAAAGACAAAGAATCAGCGGCCCAGTAGGTGGTGGTAATGCAAAACCACAGTTTCTTGCCAACGGCCATTAAAATCCATAGAAGAAGAAGAAGAAGCATCGCTTCCAGGCTACGGCACCAGAGAACGCAACATTTTCGATCGTAAAGGAGAAAAAGCGGTATGTTAACCTTTTTTTTTTTTACAACGTGTCTCTATAATATTTCGCAAATGTTGAATTTAAAGTTGACAAGTAAGTTGTATGTAAGGAGCTAAGTTCTATAGAGTTAAGATTTAAACTACGGTAAGCTAAGCAGGCTAAATGTGAGACAAAAATGAATTTGTGCTAACAAACATTACAGTTAGAAATGTAAAGCTGTCTTGTTCGCACGGGTGTTTCTATGAAATATTTTGATGACTAATTTAAATAACGAGTCAATAACATCATGGCATGTGATATCCATCCTGTGTGTTTCAGTTTTATTGAATCATTTTTCTGACTTGAAGTAACCGAACCAAACAAAAGACATAATTTCTTCAGGGACAGACAGCAACAGGGCCAGAGTAGGATCAAGAAGAAAAGGACTCCAAATATTAAGAACTTTTTCACTGTAAAATAAATAAATAAATAAAACAAATAAAGAAAGAAAGAAGGTCCTTCAGAGAAAGGCACAGGATGGGACTGAAATATCCAGTATACGAGATTTCACAACCTTCCTTGAACCATACAAGGAAGTTTTTCATCAGCTTTTTAACTTGATAGTTAGCTCTAGATAGCTCTAGTCTCGCCTGTGAGTAGTGCCAGTTGTGAGTGCAGTTTCTCAGCGCTTAAACTAATAAAAAAATAATTTGCGAAGTACAATGAATGATGACAGGCTCAGCAACATCAGCATACTTAGTATCGAGAGGAGAAGGGCAAAATCATATCATTGAACTTGAATGACTTTGTTGAACGCTTTGCAAAAAAACACAAAAACAGACGTATACAGCCGTCCTAGAGGTATTGTAAACGTACAGAAACTCTTGTAATTCTACTTTAATGCAAGTCTTACATTCAAAGCACAGGCAGAATGTCTCTGGTGTAAAGTGAAACTGATGTATCCAAATGTCTATTTGTGTTCTAGATGTCCCAGGTTTTGGGTAAATAAATATTTTTTGTTCAAGTGGAATCTAAAACTGCATGGAATTTAGATAGAATAGGATTTTTTACTGTGCCACCCTTCTACAGTCTGTGTTCCTGCCTGGCCACCCCCCCAAAAAAAATTCTAGACACGCCTCTGCTTTAACAGTCTCTGGTTTCACTGGTTTTCTCCCAGTTCCCAGTATCCCACATACTTGCTGCTGTATTCTTTAACAACCTTCATGTTCAAGGTGAGAGGAGCAGACGTGTAAATGGGTCGTTGCAGAGCTCCACTGTGATTGGCTGGTTACTCTGCAGAGTAAAGGGATGGCACTGGTTCGCTGCCACAGCAAATACGGGAACTGATCCACCGGGACCTCCAGCTGCCAGGAATTCTGGGAAACCAGAGTGTGGCCTTGTGCTGCAGGAGAGTGAGGGGAGAACAGAGGAGAAGTGGGGGGGGGAGGGGGATGGGGGAGTTCCTCACCTCCCGTCACCATCAGGGACCAGAAACAAACAGATGTTCTGGACTCTCTGATGTGGAGATTGAGTCGTTTTGATATGATGGAGTCGATCCTCAACGCTCCCATCCAGCTGTGCTTCCTCTGACATTCATTTTAACGTCACGTTAGTGTAAAATATGTTAAAAACGGCACACAAACCTTCCAATTACAAACACCTAGGTGATGTCATCAAACAGCAGGCTACTGTCGTTTTTAATAAACTGAACGAGGGAACTACTTTTACAGGAGGATGAATACACAGTCGGTGCTGAGACTAGCATTTGAGGCGAAATGGTCAGAGAGGTTCAGTAGAAATGTTTTCCAAAGGTTAGGGTCAGATGAAGACGCAGAGGAGTTTCTCTCACCACTTAAGTGTGAAATGTCACACCTGTGTGGCATCACATGACCTGCAGGATGAGTTAACCCTCCAATGACCCTTAGAACGTCCAAACCTCTTCAGATGCTGTGTTGAAGTCAGTTTGGCACAAATGTATATGATTTAGGAAGAAATAAATGCACACTTTTAACTAAAATATACTTTTTATGGAAAACGTGTTATTGAATGAATTACTGAAACAATCATGTTTTTGGTTTAAATTTCCTGCTCTGTTCTTCAGTTCTTTTCAGAATAAAGTAGTAAATCTGCATGTCACAAGCTGTTCATTGGAGGGCTTTGGCTTCCACAGATATAAATGAGAAAAAAAATGTCAACGCGGGGATGACGTCTATATAGACGGGTGGAGGTCAACGCTGGGATGACGTCTATATAGACAGGTGGAGGTCAACGCTGGGATGACGTCTATATATAGACAGGGTGGAGGTCAACGCTGGGATGACGTCTATATAGACAGGTGGAGGTCAACGCTGGGATGACGTCTATATAGACAGGTGGAGGTCAACGCTGGGATGACGTCTATATAGACAGGTGGAGGTCAACGCTGGGATGACGTCTATATAGACGGGGATGGAGGTCAACGCCGGGATGACGTCTATATAGACGGTGGAGGTGGGGAGGTGGTCTCAGCCTGACCTGCCCCCAAACTGGTAGTTGACGTTCCATAGTAAAGGTGTCTGGTAGCAGAAGGTCCGTCCTCCAAATCTACTTCTGGATCTTTTAAGAACTCCAAGTAAACCTGCACTCTGAGAGCAGAGAGCTCTATGAGGAGCATCAGGAGTTATCAGGTCTGCTAGATAATCTGGAGCTTGGCTGTTAAGGGCCTTATATGCAGGAACAGAAGTTTGAATTCTCTTCTAACTTCTTCCAGGAAGCCAGTGGAGGGGGGCTAACACAGGAGAGATGTGACCTCTCTGATTCCCGTCAATCACTCCTGCATTTGGGATCATCTGGAGGCTGTTCAGAGAATTACTGGGATGATAATGACACATTATAATAATCCAGTCTAGAGGAGACAAACGCCTGGATTAGTTTTTCAGCATCACTCTGAGAGAAGATGCTCCTGATCTTGGAGATATTACAGAGGTGAAAAAAGGCTGCCTGACAAACCTGATTAGTATGCTATTTAAACCATATATCCTGATTAAAAATTTATCAGGATTTAAAAGCAAAAGGATAGAGTACACCCAGGACTGAATGTCCTTCAGACATGCCTGAAGTTTGGCTTCATAGATAAATACAGAAAGATTGCAGCACGACTTCCATAAAGATGTAGAAAATGCACAAATATGAAAAGAAATACAATAAATAATGAACTCATAAGTGGTCTGTATAAAATGTTTTCATGACCAAAAGATGAATCTCTGAAAATCAGATGAAGGTCTGATGGGAGGAGAAGAAGAACCAGTCTGATGACATCATCAGCACTGGAAGGTGTCAGCAGGGAGCCACAGGTGGCTGCAGCCCCAACAGGCTACCAGTCCAGCAAAGAAGCTAACGAGACGACAACAGGAGCCCTCAGACTCACCTCTGTGACTGTGAATCCAGAACCAGTTAGCGAGGACATCATTCTTATGTTCCTCAGGGTGTTTGGGAGTCTGAATGTGTTTGGTTCCATCTCAGTTTTCAATTTTGTTCCATTTTCATCTTTGTCTTGAACCCTGCTTATAATGATGCTATAAACACTCAAAACAGGATGAGCGAGTGGAGAAGGTGCAGGGCAGGTTCAAAGACAGCGACATTCAAGCAGAGCCTGTAGGAGACTGAAACCTGACATGCATACCAACTCATCTTCCTTCCCCTTTTAAACCGACAAGGCAAACCAACCCACAGGAACAAACGCAAAACCTTCCTATCAATGTTTACAGATGAAGCTAAATAAATCTCGGATTCCATCTACCTACTAAAACCCAACACACCTCCTCCTGAACCAGCAACACAGGTGGACTCAAAAAGATCTGATGTGATGAAAAATCTCCAACAGCTCAGGTAGAAGATCCACAGGTAAAAGATCCTCAGATTGAAGGTCCTGAGGTAGAAGATCCTCAGGTATTAGATCCCTCAGATAAAACATCTTCACGTAGAAGATCCTGAGCTAGAAGATTCTCAGGAAGATAATCCTTGAGTAGAAGATCCTCAAGTAGAAGACCCTGAGGTAGAGGATCCTCAGCCAGAAAATCCACAAGTAGAAGTTCCTCAGGTAGAAGATCATCAGACAGAATATCCTCAGAAAGCAGTGGCGGCAGACTGGAACCAGGAACTGAAGAGGCGGACGGCCGCGGCCGCGGCAAGAGGAACCAGGAGCTGGCGAGGCGGACGGCCACGGCGGCGGTGGGCTGGAACCAGGAACTGACGAGGCGGACGGCCACAGCGGACTGGAACTAGGAGCTGGTGAGGCAGACGACCGTGGCAAACTGGAACCAGGAGGCGATGTGGAGGATAGCCGCGGCGCCGGACAGGAGCCAGGAAGCGACGAGGTGCCGGAAGAGTCATGGCCACCTGCAGCTCCAGCTGCAGGGGCTCGGGCAGAGTCTCGGCCGACTGCAGCTCCTGCTGCAACGGCGAGGAGCAAGGCCAAGGCAGAGGCCGGGACGACTCAACCCCTACTACCTCACCTGAGACTGCCTCAGGGACTCGGTAAGGCGCGTTGACCACCATGGAGGCAGGTAGAGGCGCGTCGGTCGCCACAGAAGTGTGCGACCACCTCGGAAACGTGGAGGTGAGGAAACGTGTGAGGTGCGTCGACCACCTCGGAAACGGGACTGGGTTGAGGTGCGTCGACCACCTCGGAAAAAAGACCGGGCTGAGGTGCGTCGACCACCACGGAAACGAGACCGGGCTGAGGTGCGTCGACCACCACGGAAACGAGACCGGGCTGAGGTGCGTCGACCACCACGGAAACGAGACCGGGCTGAGGTGCGTCGACCACCACGGAAACGAGACCGGGCTGAGGTGCGTCGACCACCACGGAAACCAGACCGGGCTGAGGTGCGTCGACCACCACGAAAAACGAGATCGGGCTGAGGTGCGTCGACCACCATGGAAACGAGACCGGGCTGAGGTGCGTCGACCACCACGGAAACAAGACCGGGCTGAGGTGCGTCAACCACCACGGAAACGAGATCGGGCTGAGGTGCGTCGACCACCCTGAAAACGAGATCGGGCTGAGTAGCATCGGCGTCGACCTCCCTGGAAACGGGGTTAAGGACCACCAGCTCCTCCCTCATCATCTTAAGGTCCCCGTATATAGTCCGTAACTTGGGCAACTGAAGGAACTGGGGCCGGAGGGTCAAATGCCTCAGTAGGAGGTCATAAACAAAGGTCCACCGACTCACGTCAGTCGACCCCTTCAGGGATAACGTGAGTCGGTGGTAAATGTCTTCAAAAGTCCGGACCTCCTCCTGAAGGGGTACAGGACCCTCTCCAGCCACAATGGAGACAGAGTCGGGAGCCGAAGGTGGGAAGTTCTCCCAGATGACAGCCGAGACGGGGGCCAGAGGTGGAGCGTCCTGCCGGACTGCCTTGGCAACAGGAGCCCCTCAAAGATCGGCTGCCCGTGGGGTAGCCCCGGACTGCGAGCTCCTGCCTCACCTCTTTCTCGACATCCTCCCAACCACCTCAGAGGGGAGCTCCACCAGGAGGCTGGCTGGACCAAGCCCCGAGCTAATGTCTGTCCGCTGGAGGCTTCTAGGTCCCCCCAACGCCAGCCGGGAGCCCCAGAACAGGGAAAGTTCCTCCTCAGCATGGGGGGTGTTTTTGGCCGCCTCCCTGCTTAAAAAAGCCAGCAGGGAGATCGGCTGGTCTCCTGCTGGGTCCATAATGGCTGGTCCGTTCTGTCAGGCGCAGGAGTGCAACAAAAGTAAAGTATTTATTCAACAAAAAAAACAAAAAAACAAAAACAAAACCCAAAAAACCAAGAAAACTACAAAAAATAAAAAAATAAAAAAATCCACAAAAGTAATCCACAAAAGTAATCCACAGGATGCGAGACAACGGACCAGCACAGACAGGGGAGATGACAAGACTTAAATACACAGAGAACCCAACGAGAGACAGGTGCAGACAATCAGGATAACAAGAGGGAAGGAAGCAAGGCTGAAAACAACAGAGACAAGACAGACCTTCAAAGTAAAACAGGAAACAGGTAACACAAAAGACAGGGATTGACGCCAACTTAACACAGAACAAGGAAAAACCCAAAATGGCTGACATGGCCGCCCCAGACCATGACATCCTCAGGTAGAAGATACTATGGTAGAGGATCGTCAGGCAGAAGATCCTCAGATAGAAGATCATCAAGTAGAAGATCCTGCGGTAGAAGATCCTCAAGTCGATGATCCACAGGTAGAAAATCCTCAGGTAATCACTCCAAAAGTAGCTAATGTGACTCCAAAAAACTTGGTGAGATGCCATAATTTTGCAAAATTCATGATTTTACAACAAAGATTGTGATTTTGGGTCATTAAGTAAAAATTTTGTCCCAAAATATTTTACAACAAAAACCGTAAAAACTAAATTTGATCGATTACAACAAAAGTTGTAATATTAAGGTAAAAATCTAGTCTAGTGAGGAGGTTAAAATGCTGAGGTTCTCTTTGGGAGGAACCAGGATGGAGAGGATCAGGAATGAGAACATCAGAGGGACAAAACATGTTAGATGTTCTGGAGAGAAAAACCAGACTGAGATGGTTTGGACCTGAACAGAGGAGGGATGGAGAAGATATCTGGAGAAGGTTGGACCTGGAACAGGAGGTCTGGAGGACCAGAGAGGAGATTTATGGATGGAGAGGGTGGAGATAGATGGAGGAGACCCCTGAAGGAAACATCTGACAGGAGAAGAAGAAGAAAGGAATCTAGCGATTTTAACACAAAAACCTCAAATTTACAGCAAAAGTCACACTAATGTGCCATTTTCAATGAGTTGTTTTATATGACATTATGAATAAGTGTCATTTCAGTTTTTCTTGGTTTGAGCTGCTGTCCGTGGTCCTGACTCAGGTACAGACCCCCTGATACACCTGAGCATTTTTACCTGTTCAAAACAAATATTTATCTCAGACTTCTTTGTCAGCTTCTTGCTGCTAAAGTTTCTGCTCCGGCTGCAGAAAAGTAAAACGATCCTTTAAAGTGACACCTACTGACGTCATGGACAGGTGAGTTGACAGTAAATACAGACAGGTGTGTGTGCTGCGGACAGCGTTTACAGTTTGGAGTTCGATCTTTCTTTCTTTGTTTTTTCCAGAAAGAGTTTTAGATACGAAGAAGAGCCTTTATTTCGCACGCACCTCCACGTACACGCGGAAGAATATTTCTGTTTCAACCCAGAAAGGGGACGCAGTTGTGCGTGTTTTTAAAGTATAGCGGCATGTTGAAAGCGCCTTCATTCCGTCTGTGAAAGTGGGTAGTGCGCATGCGCATATTCCAGGCTCCGTTCTGAGCGCAGCGCAGAGCGCGCGGCTCTCTGGTCCGGTTGAGTTCGGCTGCGCGTCCGGACATCTGCTTGGAGACGAAGGATTGATCAGTGACCGGAGACGGCGGCTGGTCCAATATCGAATATTGGTGATCGATCGACAGGGAGGGAGCACGGTTCATCTCGAGACCAGCAGGACTCCACTTTCTCCATCCTCCTCCTCCGGTAAGTCACCTTCTTCTCCGAGTCTGTTCTCTGTTAGTTCAGAACCGAGCCGCCGCAGGAGCGGCTCGAACCGGACCGCGCCGCCGCTGCGCCGCTGCGTCTCCGGATCACTTTCAGGCTTCTTTGACTCCGTTTGTTTGTTTGTTTGCGCGCATTCTGAACGTGCGCTGGCGGATTAAAGCTGCTGTCAATCAGGCTGCACATCTGTCTGCAGCTGCGCTCAACACCTTTGAGCTTCCAGCATGACTGAAACTACTCTTCATTTCCAGGAGAATTCCCGCATTAAAACCGCTCCTCTTAATTAAATGGAGATCACTAAATTAAAGTAACACAAATATGAGTCCAACCTTCCAACCTCAGCATCTTTATGTGACTTGAGGCCAGAAAATCTCAACATGGACCAACCAGGTGTCAAGGTGTCCTGTAAAGGTCTGTTCATGACTTAAACACCCAGCTGCACACATCTGCTGAGACCTGGAAGTGTAAAGTTCTCCGACCTTCTATGTTTGGCTCAGGTGAACCGCTCTGCTGCAGAGATGATTCTGGAATTTATCTGCTGATATAAACTCTAATGTGATCTTTGTAAAATCAGATTTCTGTCTGGCAGGAACCTGAGCGGGAGTTTACCTGATACCTGATACCTGATGACAATCTGATGTTCAGTCGACTTGTTGCCTGTTTCGTCCTGGAATCTTTCCTTTCCTTGTTTCCTTTCCTTTCCTTTCCTTCATAGTTTCCTTCTCTCCTCACTGGCCATGGTTACATGATGTTTTTTAATTCGGAATTAATTATTCCGAATTAAATAATTCAGACAATTTTCCTTTGAGTTTACATGGAAATAGTAATTCCAAATTGAGGTTTACATGGAAAACACGTTTATTCGGCTTTATCCAATTCTGCTTAAGGTCTGGGGGTTGGGAAGGGTTCTGATTGGATAGGGGGGGCGGACGTCTTTACGTATTTACGTCTACCGGAAGAAAATAAACTTACTCGATTAGCAACAACATTCCACTTATTTTTGACCTGGGTGGCGTCTCTATCTGCGAAACCTCCTTCATTTAACCTGGCCGCTTTGAAAAGCTCACAATTTTTATGTTTCTTGCCATCTGTTCTTTTAATTATTTCAGTTTCCTTCAAGCTATTTATTAAATAAATCGTCTCTGCTCTTGACCACCGTTTACTGCGTGCTGCCATCTTGAAACTTTGTTTTGAAAACAAGCCCAGCGCGGAATATAAGAGTCATCGCGACAGACGGGCAAGAGAACGAGCATGCGCAGAAAGACGGTAATTAATTTAAAGAGGAATGAGTGTTTACATGACCGTGGAATAATTCTATTCGGATTTAAAATCAGAATAAACCAGCAACTTACTTCAGAATTAAGATTAATTCGGAATGGACATTTTCATTCGGAATAATAATAATAATTTTAAATCAGATTTAACTTTAATTCTGAATTAAAGAGGAATTAAACTTCCCATGTAAAAGCTCGGACTGTTTTACCGGTCATAATTCCTCCCTGTTTCTTCACCAACTGTACTTTCATGGTTTTATCTTTCATGCCTGAAACCAGTTTTTTTCTGATCATCTGGTTGTAAATGAATGTCGTATCCCTCTGAACCTGCAGCTGTTTTCCTCTCCTCCTTTCCTTTCTCTCCTCCGTTCTTCCTTCAGTCTTTCTTCTCGGTTTGTGTCAGGCTCAAACTTTTCATCGCTGATCAGCGATGTTCAGGAGAGTCCAGTTGTGACTTGTGATCCAGCTGTTGCAGATGAGCTTCTCTCATATTAAAGCTCCAGTTTAACACGAGCAGCTCCAGATCAATCAGCCTTTTCTTTGAACAAGGTTGAGTTCGTGATGTCAGAGCAGAGATAAGAGAAAGGTCAAAGTTCAGTTGTGGTGAGTGGCGTCTCCTTCGTCACCTCTCAGAGATTTTACTACATTCTTCATCTGGGTATCAACCCTGGTCACCTGACTGTCCACAACAGAGACTTCCTCTGCAGAGATGGACATCCAGATGTGGTGTACAGAGATGGACATCCAGATGTGGTATACAGAGATGGACATCCAGATGTGGTGTACAGAGATGGACATTTAGATGTGGTGTACAGAGATGGACATCCAGATGTGGTGTACAGAGATGGACATCCAGATGTGGTATACAGAGATGGACATCCAGATGTGGTGTACAGAGATGGACACCCAGATGTGGTGTACAGAGATGGACATCCAGATGTGGTATACAGAGATGGACATCCAGATGTGGTGTACAGAGATGGACATTTAGATGTGGTGTACAGAGATGGACATTTAGATGTGGTGTACAGAGATGGACATCCAGCTGTGGTGTACAGAGATGGACATCCAGATGTGGTATACAGAGATGGACATCCAGATGTGGTGTACAGAGATGGACATCCAGATGTGGTGTACAGAGATGGACATCCAGATGTGGTATACAGAGATGGACATCCAGATGTGGTGTACAGAGATGGACATTTAGATGTGGTGTACAGAGATGGACATTTAGATGTGGTGTACAGAGATGGACATCCAGCTGTGGTGTACAGAGATGGACATCCAGATGTGGTATACAGAGATGGACATCCAGATGTGGTGTACAGAGATGGACATCCAGATGTGGTGTACAGAGATGGACATCCAGATGTGGTATACAGAGATGGACATCCAGATGTGGTGTACAGAGATGGACATTTAGATGTGGTATACAGAGATGGACATCCAGATGTGGTGTACAGAGATGGACATCCAGATGTGGTGTACAGAGATGGACATCCAGATGTGGTATACAGAGATGGACATCCAGATGTGGTGTACAGAGATGGACATCCAGATGTGGTGTACAGAGATGGACATCCAGATGTGGTCTACAGGGACCAGTGATGAGTGAGATGGCCAAGTCCAGTAATGAACCGGAGAGCACAGTGGTGAACTGAGTCCAGTTTCCTCAGTAGATTATCAGGAGAGTTCGTGTAGAGCAGATCACCATAATCCAACAATGGAAGGAAAGTTGCTGAAATTAAGTGTTTACGTACCTGATGAGAAAAAAACATGATTTATTTCTGAAAAAGAACCCAAGTTCAAGTTTTAATTTGGTGACAAGATTTTCAATGTGCAGATTAAAAGACAAATTCTGTTCAATAATAAAACCTAAATTTTTTATAAGTTTGGACTTCAATTTCAGCACCTTGAGTGGTTGTGATCTTTACGTTACCTGTCGGTTTTCTGGTTTTTGTAAACAACATAAACTTGGATTTTTCTGCACTGAGCACCAATTTCAGATAAGACAGACGGGACTGGATGAGCTGTGGATTCTAGAGCTGTGGATGGTAGATCTGTGGATGGTAGATCTGTGGTTGGTAGAGCTGTGTATGATAGAGCAGTCGATAGTAGAGCTGTGTTTGGTAGATCTGTGGATGGTAGATCTGTGGTTGGAAGAGCTGTGCATGGTAGATCTGTAGTTGGTAGAGCAGTCGATAGTAGAGCTGTGTTTGGTAGATCTGTGGATGGTAGAGCTGTGGATGGTAGATCCGTGGATAGTAGAGCTGTAGTTGGTAGGGCTGTAGATGGTAGATCTGTGGATGGATGATAGAGCTGTGGATAGTAGATCCGTGGATGGTAGATCCATGGATAGTAGATTTGTGGTTGGTAGAGCTGTGGGTGGTAGATCTGTGATTGGTAGAGCTGTGGATGGTAGAGCTGTGGTTGGTAGATCAGTAGATGTAGAGCTGTGGTTGGTAGATCTGTGGTTTGTAGCTCAGCGGATGGTAGAGCTGTGGATGGTAGATCTGTGGACGGTAGAGCTGTGGTTGGCCGACCAATCTTCCATGTGTCTTTTAGAAGGCACACTGTTTTATCAGTGTCTGCTGAACATAAACAGGAAGAAACACCACCACAGACCGAGTCCAGGAACCATCAGCTGATTCGGTGAAGCAGAATCAACCCTTCGAGGTTTCCCAGAATGATGATGTCGCCCCAAATTAAGCAGAGTGTAACACAATAAATCATCTAATGATGATAAAAGAATTAGATAAAAGAAGTCAGTTCCATGTTGGCGCAGTCAGTAGAAGAACATTTAATGTGGACTTAGGGTTAGGGATGACCTCTGTAAGGACGTGGAGTAGTCGTCATGAGAGAGCGTTTCATAGTAATGTGGACTAACCAGGTGGCTCAGGTGTTTTTCATTGATCAGGTATCTCATGTAGGTCTAACGTTACGTACGCACGTTTCACACTCACATTCAGATGTACTTAAAGTGAAATGAACAAGAGAATGTGAGGTCATTCATGCACATGTCATGTCTGGTGTACGCATATTTCTAATTTTTTTCCGTTGGTGACTCTTGGAGGAGGTGCAGTGAAGTTCCAAACATTAGGAATAGTTTTCCACCACATGTGAGAGGATGGTGTCAAATTAGAGCCAAGTTTGAGTTTTCCTTCTCTGATCTGGGGCTTGGAGCCTCTGATTTTGGATTTTGATTCATAATAAATATGACACTGAATTGCTAATTTTTTAATTACTGAATAATTGACTGCCACCGAACGGGCACCCTTGGTGGTCAGCATTGTTTCCTGACAGGTAGAAGGTTTCTGCTTCAGGTTCAGGTTTCTTTATTTGTACCTGTAGGTAGATTTGCTTTGCGATGTTGAGAAGAGACGATGAGTCCCATTCATAGACTCACCGGCCACTTTATCAGGTCCACCTGTCCAGCTGCTCGTTGACGCAAATTTCTAATCAGCCGATCACATGGCAGCAGGTCAATCATATCTTCATGTAGACATGGTCAACGTGATCTGCTGCCGTTCAAACCAGCATCAGAAGGGAGAAGAAAGGTGATTTAAGAGACTTTGAACGTGTCCTGGTTGTTGGTCTGGGTGTTCCAGAAACAGCTGATCTACTGGGATCTTCTCCACAACCATCTCTAGGGTTTACAGAGGATGGTCCAGAAAGAGAAGATATTCAGGGAGCTGCAGTTCTGTGGGAAAAAATGTCTTGTTGATGTCAGAGGTCAGAGGAGAATGACCAGACTGGTTGGAGCTGATAGAAAGACAACTGGAACTCAAATAACCACTCGTTACAACCAAGGTAGGGTTAGGGTTACACCTTAATTTCTTTTTTTTAATCAACCTTCTCTCTGATAAGAACAGTGTTGTATGAGGGCAGCAGGTGTACACAGTTGTGGTCTGAATGGAGAGAGAGGTAACGACTTGTACGCACCCTTCACTGATCCGTAACAAAGGTCCAGGGTCTTTCTCTGTGGAGTTTGGATGTTCTCCTTCTGCTTGTCTGGGTTTTCTCTGGGTACTCCAGCGTCCTCCCACAGGAGGAAGCAACAACATACATGTGAGGTTAACTGGTGACTCTAAATTACTTGTAGGAGTGACTGTGTGTGTGGCTGGTAGGGTGGAGGATGATTGAAATCATTGGAAGAGCATCCATCCATTCATTATCTATGTCCGCTTAATCCTCTGTAGGGTCACGGGGATCTGCTGGAGCCTATCCCAGCTCTCTTCAGGCGAAAGGCAGGGGTACACCTGGACAGGTCTCCAGTCCAGAACAATCACACACACTCATATTCACCATTGGAAGACCAACTTTTAAAAATGCATTAGATGTACACTCACCAGCCACTTTATCAGGTCCACTTTGCTGGTACCAGGACCCCCTTTTGCCTTCAGAACTTTCTTAATCCTTCATGTCACAGATTCAACAAGGTCCTGGAAACATTCCTCAGAGAGTTTGGTCCATATTGACATGAGAGCATCACCAGTTGCTGCAGATTTGTCGGCTGCTCATCCATGATGAGAACCTCCCGTTCCACCACATCCCAACTGGAGGAAGCCATAGGACAGAAAGACGCCTGTCTGCAAACCCCCTGATGAGTGGGAGCTCTGCCCCCTCACATGTGATATCAGCCTATCAGGTGACAGCTGTTATCCAACATCCCTCACCAACCCTCAGACTGCCAGAGCACAGATTGTCATACCCAGTTACAGAGCGATCAATCAGGCAGTTGAAAGGATCCAATATCACCCTGACAAGTGCTGCATTGTGCCTCCATGATGTGGGCCACTGGTGAGAGATCATCAACCGCAGATTCTCCACCGGCTCTGGACACGCTTCAGAGGCATTGGAGCCGTTATATTTATACTATTATTTATATTTGAGGGCCGCCTCAAATGGACATGACGAGACTCTTTAAAAAGCTGTGGAAAGTTCTCCACAGGTCAGCTGGCTAGTCTTTGAAATAAATGTTGACTGACAGGTAAAAGTAGGAGTCTAACAACCTGGTCAGATGCACCAGATCTCACCAACACCTCTGCCTCTATCTGCTTCACCTCCACCGTTAAGAATAAATTTAATTTATTTTTGTTATTAATGGTGTAGTTTCCTGAGTCAACCACACGCTCAGAAAACTGATGAGGAGGAGACGGGGAGGAAACGGGGAGGAGCCAAGGAGGAGATGGGGAGGAGACAGGAAGGAAATGGGGAGGAGTCAAGGAGGGGATGGGGGAAGAGATGGGGAGGAGCCAAGGAGTAGATGGGGAGGAGACAGGGGGAGGAGATGGGAGGAGCCAAGGAGGAGATGGGGAGGGACAGGGAGGAGCCAAGGAGGAGATGGGGAGGAGCCAAGGAGAAGACAGAGAGGAGACAGGGAGGAGCCAAGGAGGAGATGGGAAGGAGACAGGGGGAGGAGCCAATGAGGAGACAGTGGGAGGAGATGGGGAGGAGCCAAGGAGTAGAGAGGGAGGAGATGGGGAGGAGCCAAGGAGTAGATGGGGAGGAGACAGGGGGAGGAGCCAAGTAAGAGACAGGAGGAGGGGGATGGGGAGGAGCCAAGGAGGAGACAGGGAGGGAGGAGCCAAGGAAGAGACAGGGGGAGGAGATGAGGAGGAGCCAAGGAGGAGACAGGGAGGAGGAGATGGGGAGGAGCCAATGAGGAGACGGGGAGGAGCCAAGTAAGAGACAGGAGGAGGGGGATGGGGAGGAGCCAAGGAGGAGACAGGGGAGGAGATGGGGAGGAGCCAAGGAGGAGACAGGGAGGAGATGGGGGGAGACGGGGAGGGGCCAAGAAGGGGAGATGGGTAGGAGACAGGGAGGAGGAGCCAGGGCGGAGACGGGGGGAGCCAAGGAGGAGACAGGGGGAGGAGTCAAGGAGGAGACAGGGGGAGGAGATGGGGAGGAGTCAAGGAGTAGACAGGAAGGAGATGGGGAGGTGACGGGGAGGAGCCAAGGAGGAGACCGGGGGGAAGAGATGGGGAGGATCCAAGGAGGAGACAGGGGGGAAGAGATGGGGAGGATCCAAGGAGGAGACAGGGGGGAGGAGATGGGGAGGAGCCAAGGAGGAGACAAGGAAGAGACGGGGGAGGAGATGGGGAGGAGTCAAGGTGTATACGGGGAGGAGATGGGGAGGAGGAGCCAAGGAGGAGACAGGGAGGAGCAAAGGAAGAGACAGGGAGGAGACAGGGAGAGGAGACAGGGGGAGGAGACAGGGAGGAGCAAAGGAAGAGACGGGGAGGAGACAGGGGGAGGAGACAGGGAGGAGCAAAGGAAGAGACGGGGAGGAGACGGGGTGAGGAGACAGGGAGGAGCAAAGGAAGAGACAGGGAAGAGACAGTAGGGAGGAGACAGGGAGGAGACGGGGGGGAGGAGACGGGGCAGTGTTGGAATCCTGCATGTGCGTTTAGTTTCTCTTTGACTGTGATTTAATAAGAGAAAGTACATTTGAATTTTTTATGTGGATGCAGGTTTGGGCATGAAATCATATGTTTGTACACGAGGCCCCTGGAGTCTCAGGGAGACTTAACTAACTGTTCATTTATAAAACTTGATAAGATTCTGACGAAAAGTTTCCCTTTGCCCACAAGTTGAAAATGGCATGTGGCAAAACTATTCAGATATATAAAACTGTGTGTAAACACTTACAAGTACTTTTCCTTTCAAAATCACAGCTCACCTGGAAGACGGCAGGTGGATTCTCCTCATATCTGCCTCTACACACCAATGTTCTACCATCACCGCTCAAAGAACCTGCTAAAGGTTTCTGCATGTAAAACAGCTGTTGCAGCCATCATCTGCAGCTCCTGCAGTCTGCTACTACGCTGCCATGTTGGAGTCAAAGAACTTGTACGTTGATTTGTACGTTGTACGCACATTTTTACGTCCCACATACATAAATTCATTTAAACTCTGAACCCTTATAGGAATATGAGTTTAGCCAATTGCTCTGATTACATTTAGGAAATCTGCTTGCTGCAAATTGTAATTGAATTTTTCTGCCTGTTCTCCCTTCACCATCAGGAAACCTGATGCATCTTCTTGTCATGTTAATAATTTATCCAAAACAGCAGCATTGCTGTGCTCAGGGACGCTGTGATATCCTAGACCTAAAGACAGAATTTAACTGGATGATATCAAACCCAAAAGGGGCTTTAGGTAGACAATTTAACATGATATATTGTTGATTATATCAAACACATACTTGTCAGCTAATTCTTGCTGGAAAGAGTTGGTCACCAGAAACTGGGACAGTCGACACCTGAACATGCACCAGGATGGAGGTTCAGTCTGTTGGACTCAGTTCAGCATCCAGATCCAAGAACTCTGATCTAGTGAATCTAAATCAGCCTATCAGCCAGTCATCATCATGGGCCTGGAAATCTTTGTGGTCTCTAAACACTCTCTCCATCCTGAACATTGAGGATCATAATCCTCCAGGAGAGCCAATTCGATTCGATTCGATTCAATTCAATTCAATTCAATTCAATTCAATTCAATTCAATTCAATTCAATTCAATTCAATTCAATTCAATTCAATTCAATT
This sequence comes from Hirundichthys speculiger, assembly GCA_018398805.1. Lineage (NCBI taxonomy): Eukaryota > Metazoa > Chordata > Actinopteri > Beloniformes > Exocoetidae > Hirundichthys > Hirundichthys speculiger. Next base: position 109,760 of record JAGFBZ010001831.1, read on the forward strand.
CAATTCAATTCAATTCAATTCAATTCAATTCAATTCATCTATATAGACAGGTGGAGGTCAACGCTGGGATGACGTCTATATAGACAGGTGGAGGTCAACGCTGGGATGACGTCTATATAGACAGGTGGAGGTCAACGCTGGGATGACGTCTATATAGACAGGTGGAGGTCAACGCTGGGATGACGTCTATATAGACAGGTGGAGGTCAACGCTGGGATGACGTCTATATAGACAGGTGGAGGTCAACGCTGGGATGACGTCTATATAGACAGGTGGGTCAACGCTGGGATGACGTCTATATAGACAGGTGGAGGACAACGCTGGGATGACGTCTATATAGACAGGTGGAGGACAACGCTGGGATGACGTCTATATAGACAGGTGGAGGTCAACGCTGGGATGACGTCTATATAGACAGGTGGAGGTCAACGCTGGGATGACATCTATATAGACAGGTGGAGGTCAACGCTGGGATGACGTCTATATAGACAGGTGGAGGTCAACGCTGGGATGACGTCTATATAGACAGGTGGAGGTAAACGCTGGGATGACGTCTATATAGACAGGTGGAGGACAACGCTGGGATGACGTCTATATAGACAGGTGGAGGTCAAACGCTGGGATGACGTCTATATAGACAGGTGGAGGTCAACGCTGGGATGACGTCTATATAGACAGGTGGAGGTCAACGCTGGGATGACATCTATATAGACAGGTGGAGGTCAACGCTGGGATGACGTCTATATAGACAGGTGGAGGTCACGCTGGGATGACATCTATATAGACAGGTGGAGGTCAACGCTGGGATGACATCTATATAGACAGGTGGAGGTCAACGCTGGGACATCTATATAGACAGGTGGTCAACGCTGGTGACGTCTATATAGACAGTGGAGGTCAACGCTGGATGACGTCTATATAGACAGGTGGAGGTCAACGCTGGGTCATATAGACGGTGGAGGTCAACGCTGGGATGACATCTATATAGACAGGTGGAGGACAACGCTGGGATGACATCTATATAGACAGGTGGAGGTCAACGCTGGGATGACGTCTATATAGACAGGTGGAGGTCAACGCTGGGATGACGTCTATATAGACAGTGGAGGTCAACGCTGGGATGACGTCTATATAGACAGGTGGAGGTCACGCTGGATGACGTCTATATAGACAGGTGGAGGTCAACGCTGGGATGACGTCTATATAGACAGGAGGTCAACGCTGGGATGACATCTATATAGACAGGTGGAGGTCAACGCTGGGATGACGTCTATATAGACGGGAGGTCAACGCTGATGACTCTATAGACAGGTGGAGGTCAACGCTGGGATGACGTCTACATAGACAGGTGGAGGTCAACGCTGGGATGACGTCTATATAGACAGGTGGAGGTCAACGCTGGGATGACGTCTATATAGACAGGTGGAGGACAACGCTGGGATGACGTCTATATAGACAGGTGGAGGTCAACGCTGGGATGACGTCTATATAGACAGGTGGAGGTCAACGCTGGGATGACGTCTATATAGACAGGTGGAGTCAACGCTGGGATGACGTCTATATAGACAGGTGGAGGTCAACGCTGGGATGACGTCAAGTTGACAGGTGGAGGTCAACGCTGGGATGACGTCTATATAGACAGGTGGAGGTCAACGCTGGGATGACGTCTATATAGACAGGTGGAGGTCAACGCTGGGATGGACGTCTATATAGACAGGTGGAGGTCAACGCTGGGATGACGTCTATATGACAGGGTGGAGGTCAACGCTGGGATGACGTCTATATAGACAGGTGGAGGTCAACGCTGGGATGACGTCTATTAGACAGGTGGAGGTCACGCTGGGACGTCTCTATATAGACAGGTGGAGGACAACGCTGGGATGACGTCTATATAGACAGGTGGAGGTCAACGCTGGGATGACGTCTATAGATATGTACAGACAGGTGGAGGTCAACGCTGGGATGACGTCTATATAGACAGGTGGAGGTCACGCTGGGATGACGTCTATATATACAGGTGGAGGTCAACGCTGGGATGACGTCTATATAGACAGGTGGAGGTCAACGCTGGGATGACGTCTATATAGACAGGTGGAGGTCAACGCTGGGATGACGTCTATATAGACAGGTGGAGGTCAACGCTGGGATGACGTCTATATAGACAGGCAGTGGAGGTCAACGCTGGGATGACGTCTACATAGACAGGTGGGAGGTCAACGCTGGGATGACGTCTATATAGACAGGTGGCGTCAACGCTGGATGACGTCTATATAGACAGGTGGAGGTCAACGCTGGATGACGTCTATATAGACAGGTGGAGGTCAAACGCTGGGATGACGACTGGAGGTCTATATAGACAGTGGAGGTCAACGCTGGGATGACGTCTATATAGACAGGTGGAGTCAACGCTGGGATGACGTCTATATAGACAGGTGGAGGTCAACGCTGGGATGACGTCTACATAGACAGGTGGAGTCAACGCTGGGATGACGTCTATATAGACAGGTGGAGGTCAACGCTGGGATGACGTCTATATAGACAGGTGGAGGTCAGCTGGTGACGTCTAATAGACAGGCTGGAGTCATATAGACGGTGAGGTCAACGCTGGGATGACTCTATGACAGGCGGAGGTCAACGCTGGGACGACGTCTACATAGACAGGTGGAGGTCAACGCGGGACGACTTATATAGACATGGAGTCAACGCTGGGATGACGTCTGACGGTCAACGCTGGGATGACGTCTACATAGACAGGTGGAGGTCAACGCTGGGATGACGTCTACATGACAGGTGAGGCAAACGCTGGGATGACATCTATATAGACGGTGGAGGTCAACGCTGGGATGACGTCTATATAGACAGGTGGAGGTCACGCTGGGATGACGTCTATATAGACAGGTGGAGGTCAACGCTGGGATGACGTCTATATAGACAGAGGTCAACGCTGGGAGGACTCTATATAGACAAGGTGGAGGTCAACGCTGGGATGACGTCTATATAGACAGGTGGAGGTCAACGCTGGGATGATGTCTATATAGACAGGTGGAGGTCAACGCTGGGATGACTCTATATAGACAGGTGGAGTCAACGCTGGATGACGTCTATATAGACAGGTGAGGTCAACGCTGGGATGACGTCTATATAGACAGGTGGAGGTCAACGCTGGGATGACGTCTATATAGACAGGTGGAGGTCAACGCTGGGATGACGTCTATATAGACAGTGGAGGTCAACGCTGGGATGACGTCTATATAGACAGGTGGAGGTCAACGCTGGGATGACATCTACATAGACAGGCGGAGATCAACGCTGGGATGACGTCTATATAGACAGGTGGAGGTCAACGCTGGGATGACATCTATATAGACAGGCGGAGATCAACGCTGGGACGACGTCTATATAGACAGGCGGAGGTAAACGCTGGGACGACGTCTATATAGACAGGTGGAGGTCAACGCTGGGATGACGTCTATATAGACAGGTGGAGGTCAACGCTGGGATGACGTCTACATAGACGGTGGAGGCTGACGTCTATATAGACAGGTGGAGGTCAACGCTGGGATGACGTCTATATACAGGTGGAGGTCAACGCTGGGATGACGTCTATATAGAAAGGCTGGGTCAACGCTGGGATGACGTCTATATAGACAGGTGGAGGTCAACGCGGGATGACGTCTATATAGACAGGCGGAGGTCAACGCTGGGATGACTATATAGACAGGTGGAGGTCAACGCTGGGATGACGTCTATATAGCAGGCTGGAGGTCAACGCTGGGATGACGTCTTATAGACAGGTGGAGGTCAACGCTGGGAAATCGGGTGGAAACACCAGACAGAGGTCAACGCTGGCGTGTCTACAGTCAACGCTGGGATGACGTCTATATACACAGGGCGAGGTCAACGCTGGGATGACGTCTACATAGACAGGCGGAGGTCAACGCTGGGATGACTCTATATAGACAGGTGGAGGTCAACGCTGGGATGACGTCTATATAGACAGGCGGAGGCAACGCTGGGATTATATAGACAGGTGGAGGTCAACGCTGGGATGACTGACAGGAGGTCAACGATACGTCCTGACAGGAACGCTGGGATGACGTCTATATAGACAGGTGGAGGTCAACGCTGGGAGACGTCTATATAGACAGGTGGAACAAGCTGGGATGGTCAGAGGGTGGAACTGCAGGTTAGTATGTAGCTCTGGAAACTCTGGACTGAAATCCAACAGAATGAAAAAGGACAGCACAAAAAACTCCAGGAACAATGGCGCTCAGTTACATTCCTGTAACTGTAGCTGTGACTGTTGGCCCTAACACACTATTGTTGAGACTAACTATAGACTTTACTGAACAGAAATGTTTTCAGTTTAGTTTTAAAGGTGGAGCAGCACATCCATATGCAGCATTTATGTTTATTCAGCAGTTCGACTCATTGGTACACACCCTGTCACAATGAATGCATCAATCAGTGCTGTCCACTGCTCTGGTCTCTAATCTGAAGATGGGAGTCTGACATCTGAACAGACTGTTGAGTCCTGATGGAGCAGTCCTGACTCCCTCCAGGAACACATCTACAATACTGCAGATCTACAAGTCTGATATGAAATGACATGTCTGAGATGATTCACCACCTCACTATCTGTGCTGCCAGTGTCCCTCATCTCCGTGGATCAGAATTTAGATCCAGATGTGCACAATCACGTTTGTTTTCATTGATCACAATTCTTTCATTAAAAGTAGAGTCCAGCCTTCAGGTCCTGGTGGTTTCAGCTCTCACTGACATTTGTAACTTCACTCTTTTAGTGTTTCAAAAGCACAAAAACATGCAGCCTGCTGGAACATCTCCTGAAGTCTTTTTACTGTCACTGATGCCTCATAAATGTGTCTGTTTAAACGTCACATTTATAAAACTCTGGACTGTTAAATCCTTATGTGCACATAGACTCTTAACTTGTTATCAGAGATGAACCTGCTGTCAGACCGAGCTAACCAGCTGGTTCAGTAACGAGGGTCAAAGGTCATCAGTGTATTAGTCAGTTGAGTCATAACTTTAGTTTGTTCAGTAGAAGCAGGTTGTTCTACTGTAACACATTCGCCTGTTTTCTCCTCCACACAAATCAATTTTACCTATTTATAGATGGTGACATCATCACTACACACAAAGCTGAGTGTGTGTGTGTGTGTGTATGTGTGTTCCAGGACTGCAGCAGTGGGCAGATTGAGAAGCAGCATGTTGTTACGTCAGAACAGATTAGTTTGGAAACCTGCAGAGACACACAAACTGTTGTTTCTCTGTGTGTGTGTGTGTGTGTGTGTGTGTGTGTGTGTGGCAGGTGTAATGAGCTCAGTGTAAAGACTTTATTTGTGTTCGCTGCAGAGAGATTGTAGGTCAGTGTTTAATTGAGATCAAATTTAAACTGATGCAGTTTTTGTATTCATGAAACCGGGAGTTCTCCATCATTTAAGAGATAAAGTTAATAATAATAATAATAATAATAATGTGTGTCTCTTACATTCACAATTTAAGATGTTGATTTAATTGTCTCTGGTGTAGTTGAACAGTGAAACTGTAACCAGAATGGATGAAAACATCCGTGCAGGTTATTAACAAAAGTACTTAATGCCAAACTATTCAAAAGATTGAAGGAAATAAGTCTAAGAAGTAGTATTCAAAACTCGTATTCTTTTTTTTATACTTGGTTTGGTACAAGTGTTATATAAAATCAGTATAATCCCATATATATTTAAGTATATCACATGTATGGTTTATATGGATATGGCAGGTAATATGAGTAAAATATATTCTAATAAAATAAATATGACTAAATGTATATACACACATATATATATATATTAGGGCTGGGCAATGATTAAAATTTTTTATTGCGATTAATCGCATTATTTCTCTGGTTAATCATGATTAATCGCGTTGTATATGCAAAATCAAATAATGAATTCAAAAATAGTGTAAAATGCACTTTTACTGAAATGTTCTGCTGCCATATGAACTAAAGTGTCATAACATTTGTTTTTCAAACACTTTTAACACCAGCACTTGTCAGTAACACATATTTAGTGTAAATCTCATCTTAAAAAAATGTAAAATAAAATAAAATAATAGCTTATTGCCACTGCCAGGGCATTAATGTCATCCTGTTTTTATAAAAAATTAAAAAAAAGTCTAGACTTTAGAACAATACAAAAAACAAAATACTTCACATTTAAAACAAGAAAAATCTCATCAAGTACTTAAAATAAAAGGTAAATAATCAATGACACCAAGATAAAATATAGTTATAAAATAGAATAAAAATCTGACTGTAGGAGCTGCACTGGACTCATCATACACAAAAATATGTACAAAGTATAAAGATCACATTCTGCTCTATAAGGACTCCATCACTCACTGCAACTTTTCTACAGTCCTCCAGCCCCCCCCCTCCCTCCCTCCCCATCTTTTCTCAACTCACAACTGTAAGTCTTTAATGAGTTATTTCAACAACAAAATCACCTCCATCCACCAGCACCTCTGTTCACACCCACCACCCCCGCCCCCCTCCACACCTGAACCCTTTCTCTACAGTCAGCCCCTCTCCTGCTTTCAACTCCCCAGTAACAGTTATATTTAATCTCATCCACAGTTCCAAGCCTGCTACCTGCCAGCTGAACCCTCTTCCCACATCTCTGGTCAAATCCTGCCTCCCCTCTCTGCTTCCCCTCATTTCCACCATTATTTGCACCTCGCTCTCCACCGGTATTGTCCCTTCTGCTTTCAAAACTGCTGCTGTCACCCTCATCCTGAAGAAATGAGATCCCAACGACTCCAATAACCTCCATCCTATTTCCAACTTGTCTTTCATTTCAAAAATTCTTGAAAAAACAGTTTCCTTTCAGCTCCACGCCCATCTCACCCTCAATAGCCTTTACGAACCCTTTCAATCTGGTTTTCACAGCACTGAAACAGCCCTCCTCAAAATCACCAATGACCTCCTCACTGCAGCCTCCGGTTTACGTTCCATCCTCATCCTCCTTGATCTGAGTGCAGCCTTTGACACTATTTCTCACCCCATCCTCCTCCAAAGACTCTCCCCTTTAGGCATCTCCAACACCCACCTTCACTGGTTTCACTCATACCTGACAGGCCACACTCAGTTCATCCAACTCAGGACCTTCACTTCTGATCCCTCCCCAGTCACCACAGGTGTGCCCCAGGGCTCTGTCCTGGGGCCCCTCCTCTTCATCACTTACCTCCTCCCCCTTGGTCACATCTTCTGTAAATTCAACATCTCCCAAATCCACCCTCTCCAGAGTCAACAATTTTTCCCTCCTCATCGACAACTCCTCTGTGTCCCCCTCCCCTCAGGTTTAGAGCCTGGGTGTCATCCTCGACAGTTCACTATCCTTTCATTCCCACATCAATAGCATCACCCGGTCCGCTTACTTCCATCTACGCTCCAAACCGTCTCCGCCTCTCCCTCACCCCCCACACCACCGCCATCCTCATCTACAGCCTCGTCACCTCCCGCCACGACTACTGTAACTATCTTCTCTGGTGGTCTGCCACAAAAATCCCTCCATAAACTACAGCTGGTCCAAAACTCTGCCCCCCGGGACGTCACCAGAACTCCCTCTCACCACCATATCACCCCCATCCTCCAGCAACTCCACTGGCTCTAGTGGGGCAGATTATCCAAAAATTTCATAAGAAGCTTTCACTTGGTGATACAAGCACCAAAATTGGCACAGATGACGTTCACCATACATATTTTAAGAAAAGTACGATATCCAACATGAAATTTAATATGGCTGCCAATTTGCAAGATGGCCACCAGCCAGAGCAAATTTGAAAAAATGTACTTGTTGAAGTGGAACTCAAATAAAGACAATATTTTTATGGTCCAAATACCAAATGAATGTATTTTCATGTATTAAATCCAATAATGAATTCCAAATTCCAAAATGGCCACCATTTTTCAATATGGTGCCTGATACATTATTATATATTGGTGTTTTTAACAGAAAACTTGTATCAGCTACGTGGTGACAAAGTTTATTTGTCCACTGCTATGTATTTGTTACATTACTGTGGTACAAATATTAATGTTGTTAGTTTGTATTACCTCATGAGAGTGATGTCATAGCACAACCAGGGCACACTGGTGACATCACTGCTGTGAAACTCAGCATGGGGTTCAACGTCGGCTTGTAGTGTACTAAATGTAGTTATTTTAATTACTGACTGTTGTAGTGTTAAATAGGCAGTAGTATACATAAGTGTCTCAAATGCTATCTAATAAGCCCCTTATACATCTCAGCTAGTATAGAAGTGTAGTTAGTTGTAGTGTAGTTGTTAGATAGTACACACTCTCTCACCAAAGACCTCAAAGACATTTGAGGAATATGCTGTCCGTGATGTAGTGCCAAAGATTCGGAGTTACTCATCGAAGTATGAGCGAACAGACATCGTGTTTGATGTCTACAAGACTTCAAGCCTCAAGGCTGAACAAGATCAAAGCGAGGCAAAGGCAGTCGGCGTAGAGTGACAGACAAAACCAAGGTGCCACCCATCTGGTCCAGCTTTCTCCGAGACAGTGACAATAAGACAGAGCTGTTTGAGTATCTAGCAGACAAGATTGTATCCATGTGTCCCAACAATGTCGAAGTTGTGACCAAAGGAGAGAAGGTCTTGTCAAACAAACCCATCAACTTTGAAGGCCTACAACCTTGCAATCATGAAGAAGCTGACTTCAGGATTTTCACACATGCCCTCCATGCAGCCAAGCAGCAGACAAAGTCTGTGTTGATCAAAGCATGTGACACAGACATTGTTGTCATAGCAGTTGGGGTCTTTGAGAGTCTTCAGGATGCTGGCTTGAAAATGATTTGGGTTGAAATCAGCCAGGGGCAGTCCATTATATGGTTCCCAATTCATGACTTGGTGAGAAACCAAATCCAGTGGCATGCTCTTCTTTCATGCCTTCACTGGCTGTGATGTTGTGTCAGCATTTTGAGGTAGAGGCAAGACAACAGCATGGCAAACATGCTGTCCTCGGCCAGTACCCACCTACCATAGAGGATGCCGACCTTTACATTCTTAAAAAGTTTGTTGTCACTATGTATGACAAGCACAGCAACACTACAAAGATTGATGAAGCAAGACTGCACTTGTTTGCTCGGAAACGACGGTCCTACGATTCTATCCCACCAACGTGTTCATCGCTTGTTCAGCATGTCAAATGGTCAACCTTCCAAGCTGCCTGCATACGGGGCCAAGCAACAGTCCGCCAAATGCATTCTGAAAGCCCTGGCAACTGGGGCTCGAGAAAGCAAGGGGAATCCTGGGAAGTTTTGTGGTCAACCCTTCCACCCATTGCTCAGTCCTGCCTGCAGCTGACAAAATGCAGCTGTGCTGGTGAATGTCGGGGGCCATGCTAATGTTATTGTTACACCCTGAACTGCACACAACCTGCAAATGTGTTCCTGCACATGTAAAGAGTAAAACAATGATTCAGGCTAAATTCAGTTCAAGCTATTGGATTTCTGTCATGAAAAATTGTGATACCATATCGGTAACTTCACGAAGACATTTATGCATGTATAATTCATATAATAGCTACATGCTAACTACAGCTAAGTAAGCAACATTGTAAATGAAGCTAAGTTAGTCACATGCTAACCACAGCTAAGTATGCAGCATTGTTAATGAGGCTAACATAGCTACATGCTAACCACAGCTGAGTAAGCAGCATTGTAAATGAATTAAGTTAGCTACATGCTAACCACAGCTGAGTAAGATGCATTGTAAATGAGGCTAAGTTAGCCACATGCTAACCACAGCTAAGTAAGCAGCATTAGCTAAATTAGCAACATTTTAACCACAGAAATGTTAGCTCCATGCTAACATCCATGTTCATATAGATCAGCTGTATAGATGGTGTTTAGCGTTAGCGATAGATTAGAGGTCAGAGGGTCATTTTTTCCTAATTTGATGCAAACATCTCATTAACATCAGATTAAGTTAAACAAGAAAAAAAAATCAAAAGGATTTTTAAAGGATTCAAAAGGATCATCACTAAAACTTAATTTGCGATAGGAAGAATGACATCAGTTTTCTGAGTCAGTTTGATTGGGTTTTGACTCCAAATATTCACAGTAACATTCATTATATCTCTGATCAACATCCTGGATGTCTGCAGCAGGACATTTAATGTTCCACAACATCTAACCCAGCCAGAAGTTTCAGTTTCACCAATGAAGCCTGATCCAGACAGTGATTATGTGTTGTGAATCTGTGACAGATGACAGTTTTAACTCTGGAGACGTTTCCTGCGTCCACCCAGAACTTCAGTTCCCTCATCTAATCTGTGGCGTCTTGAACCCTGAACTTCACTGAGACTCATCTGGATGAAGAAGATGAGCTGTGAACCTGCTTTGTTCAGGATCAGTCATTTTATTAGGACTTTGAAACTTAGCTTTTCTTTTGTTGTCATTCTGAATGAAGCAAACACAGTATTTGCCTCTGATCTCAACATGTGAATAATTTAATTCTGTTAAATATCTTTGGTTTCTAACACTTTAACAGGGTCACTGTAACATTCAGCTGCTGCTGTACAGAAGTATGACACAAACACAGTTCCTTTCAGATAAAAGTCAGGATACAAAACACATAGATTTAGTTTGTATTTTAATAATTCTTTATTCATATTTGGTACAAGTATTTCAAATTTGTTGAAAGAAAAAATATGGAGTAAATTGTTGAAAAACCGTAAAAGTGGGGGAAATCGGAGCACCTGGAGAAAACCCACCACCACACAGTCTGTGGTGCCTGTTTTTTCTTTTCTTTTCTTCTCTCTTTTCAACTCTTGTGCTTACATCTGGTCTTGGTTCTTCTTCTTGTCCTTGTACTGGTGCCTCCATGATGGCGTCATGAATTTCTTAAAGCGCCTCAACAAGGAAACCTTCTCTGGTTTTGGTTTTTCTTTTTCATTGTCCTCCACCAGTTCAGAGACGTCTACTGGTTCCAAGACTTCAGTTTCTGCCACCACCTCAGAACTTTCTTCTGATGGTGACACTTCTGTTGATTCAGCCAATTCATTAGGAGTAAAATAATGATCTTCTTCATTTCTCCTCTCATGTTTGTTCTGCCGCAGACATGATAAGGTCATGAATTTCTTGAGTCGCCTCCAAAAAGAAGGCTTCTCTTGTTTTTGGCAGTGAGGAAGTCCTTGCTGTTCATTGATAAGTTCAATTTCATTGGTCTCCACCAGTTCAGAGACTTCTGGTTTGGAGACCAGCTCAATTTCCTTGGTCTCCACTAGATAAGAGACTTCTGGTTTAGAGACCAGTTCAATTTCCTTGGTCTCCACCAGTTGAGAGACTTCTCCTGGTTGGGAGACCAGCTCAGCTTCACTGGTCTCCTTGTCCTCAGAGACCTCTTGTTGTTGTGAGTTTGTTGTTTCCCCAACCTGATGTGGACTAATGAGGTCCTCTGGTGGACTAACTTCCTGTGGTGGAGAAGTTTTTTTTGTTGCTTTACCTCGGTTACATTTCACAGTGAGTCTGGGCTTCTTCTTTTTCTTAAGTTTCTTAGGTTTTTGTTCATCCCTGGCCTCCACCAAGAGAGAAATGTCTTCTGGTTTTGAAGTGGCTGTTAATGGTCCCGCCTTGTCTGGAAAAATCAAGTCCTGGGTTGGAATAACTTCATCTCTTTGGTTGTCCCCCTCAGGGTGTCCTGATTTTTCCTTCTTCTTGTAATTGCGTTTCCTTCGGGATTTTTTGCTCTTTTGTTGTTGAGAGCCCTTTTTTGGTTTGGAGACCAGTTCGACTCTACTGGTCCCCACCAGGTCAGAGACCTCTCCTGGTTCTGAGTCTCCCATCAAATCAGCCAGCCTTTCCTCAAGAATCCAATTGTCTTCTGGGATGACAGAGGCTTCTGTTGTCTTCTTCTTCCCGTGTCCACGCTTTTTCGCTCTTTTTGGCTTTTTCTTGTTCTTGCATTTCTTTATTGATTTTTTCTCCATCTGTTGTTGAGAGACCTCTGCTGGTTTGGAGACCAGTTTGATTGGACTGGCCCCCTCCAGGTCAGAGACCTCTCCTGGTTCTGAACCAGCCAGTGGTTTTGAGCCCGAGTCAAACATGGTTTGGACATGTTCGTCAGGTGAATTGAATTCATCCAGGCTGTCAAGTACAAATTCATTTGGTCCAGAGAAATTTTCAGAGCAGGACACTGGAAGTTCAGGGTCCTCGTTCCAGTCTTTGCTGCTAGAATAAGGGACGATATGGACGATATTCAAGCTGGACTTAAACAGGCCCAGAGGGACCAGGGGAGACCTGGGGACCAGGATACCAACAAAGCAGGGGAGATCTGGGGACCAGGGGACCAGGAGAACAGGGAACCAGGATACCAGGGAATGACGAGACCAGGAGACAGGAAGGCAAGGGGACCAGGATACCAATGAACCAGGGGAGATCTGGGGGACCAGGGGACCAGAAGGCCAGGGGACCAGGAGATCTGGGGACCAGTGGACCAGGATACCAGGGGACCAGTGGACCAGGAGACCAGAAGGCCAGGGGACCAGGAAACCAGAAGGCCAGTAGACCTGGAGACTCTGATACCAGGGGACCAGTGAACGTCCTGAGTGGAGGGGTCTCCTGGGACGGTGGACGGTTAAATGTTTAGATATATAAGGTGGTGCGATAAAATCTAAATTAAAAATGAATACAGTAGCAAACTGGGAGCCAGTCTGAGAGTGTGTAGTTTTGGGGTGATGTGGGTGAATCCGGATGAACCAGTTAAAAGACGTGCAGTCCCATTGAAGCGATATTCACACAAAGAGTCTTGGACGTTTCCCAGGTTACAAGGTCCCTTCAGGTGTTGGGGAACCAGGGAACGTTGATGAGAAATATATATGTACACATACGCTCACTATTTCATATATCTGTGCGAGCAGAAAACAGCATGTGTTTATGTGATCTGGTGACATAAATGTCCTTTAATCATTCACATAAACAGAAGATGAGCAGGGTCAGACAGTCTCCAGTCTCTGCTGAGGTAAAGCAGCTCTCTCATGACAGACAAATGTCTTCATCTGACTCCCCATGAATCAGACACCATTATTTCACCAGTTTAGCTCTGCAAGTTTGTTGCTGTTTGCTTTGACAACAGTTGGGAACATCTTAATTTCCCCCAAAGAAGATTTTCTGGAGCTTTAGGAACATCGCTGAGACTGCTGCAGCTCCGTCCGCTAACGGCCACCTCATTACTCCCATTCTGTCCACCCTGATTTATGGCCCAGTGCATCGGCGTGTGTCTGTGTGTGCGTGTGTGCGCACCTGTGTTGTCTCAGAGAAATGTTCCTGTCATGTGACAAAGAGGAAGTGATGACAGTAATGAGATGTGATTGGGCGACTGGTGTAAAAAACCTAATTAGACAGCTGATAGGCGGCCAGTTGAGTGTATTTATCTGAGTGTGTGTGTGTGTGTGTGTGTACAAAGACGCTGACAGTATGTGTGTCAAGCAGAAAGCGTGTGTGTAAATGGAACGGCAGTGATGAAGTGTTCACCCACGACTCATCCCTCTGGGGTCTACACACACACACACACACACACACACACACACACACACTCAGAGGCTGTGAAGGTCACACAGACTCACACTCTTACAGACCATCTCTAAGGAGAAAAACTGAAAGTTCAGAGAAGTTCCAGCTGTCTTCCATCAGCTCTGGGGTGTGGGGGGGCTGGTCACCTTGGTGGAGGTGCTGGATGGGCTGGAATGTTCTTGTTGGGCCTGAGGGAACATCCAGTGCATTGGTGGAGTTCAGCTGCGTGAGACTGGCCCAACACACCAGATCCAGCTGTGATCTGCTGTTGTGTTCAGCACTGGTTGATGCTGAACATGTTGGAGGTCAACATCACTTCTTTATGTCTGTCTGCAGTAGGGATGGAACGGTTTTAAGTATTATGGTAAAGCACGGTAAAATTTTACACAAGGACGATTACCGTTTATGTTTGACTTCATCTCATTATTGCAGTCGATTACCGGGATATGTAATATCAGCCTCATTCAAGTCTGCGAGCGACTTGCGACTGTGTCTTGTGTGAATATGTAGCTTGTAACATCTGCATCGTAACGTGAGCATGGCAGAAAGTGGTGATAGCACGCAGGACATTTATCAACCCATTAAAAGGACGAAATTTGAGGTCTGGGCATATTTAGTTTTTGTTTTTTAAAGAATGCAGAGGGACAACTGGTGGAGGACAATGATTCTGCCTGAAGAGCACTTGTTTACATTTTATTCTAATTTGTACAAGCAACTTGAAGGAGCTAAGGCTAATGCTTCAAGCTACGGAGATGTTTGACCAAGAAGCACCTGGTCGACGCGCTTCGCTAACTCACATTTCGTAAACGTTACTATTGCATGTCGATCGAAAAAGGACCGGAATGATGTTCTTCTGATGCAGTTAAAATATTAATTTATTCCATTAACTGATCCAGAACCATAACGCCGGCAGTTAGCACCACAGCGGTCAAAAACCTTTTACCCTTCCGGGTCAAACACCTAACCAATAACAGGCAGCTACCTTTATACCTGACCCTCAGGTAACAACGCAGCGACACCCACAGACACACAGAGTGAACTACAATTCAGAACAACATATTTGGCTCCTAAACAACTGTTTCTTTATTTGCACATTTATACGTATTTAAGGTTCAGCTTAAAGTCCAAAGTTTATTTCATTTGAACTTGCGCTATAATTTTTGTTCCTGATAATTGTTTGCATATTTTGACCTACTATGGTTGTTTAAGTGTTTATTTAAATTTGCACCAGACAAATAAGCTTTGTTCCTGTTACTTATTTTGTTCATTTAAAATAAAACCTCTTTCTGTGCCAGTTGTTTCTCCGTTTAATGTGAAAGTTTCATTTTTGATAAGATTTTGGCTTCTGATGTTTCAATATGACAAGAAAATCACAAGATTTTGTGAAATTATTAAAATGTATGGTTTTTTTTAGACATTTGCACAGCAATTAAGAATACCGCGATAATATCGTAAACCGTGATAATTTGATCACTATAATCGAGATATCAAATTTTCCATATCGTTACATTCCTTGTCTGCAGAACATGTCTGTGTTTATCCATATTCATCTAAAAAGGGACTGAAAACAGCTGAAACTAGAAAAGCACTCAGAGAGCGCAGTGCAACAATTCCGCTGTATAGCGATTTTCAGATTACTATAAAATCTGCCTTCTGGATCAGATCCGGATCAGCCTTTGAAATTTGATAGAGGTTCACTTTGTCAATCCCTGAGGGAAATTTCATGAGTTTTGGGCAATAATTAACTGAGATATTGAGAAATAACATTTTCGGCCCCATTGACCGCAATGTTATCGAAAATTTGAAAGTGATCCAGAATCCAGGATTTCTTCCGGATCACACCCAAAATGAAATCAGGTCTTCCTTTTCACATTTCTGACAACTTCTGAAAATTTCATCAAATTCAATCCATAACTTTTTGAATTATCTTGTACACAGACAGACAGATAAACGTAACCTCCTTGGCGGAGGTAATAATAAGAGGGAAACGTCTTAAATGTCTAAATGTCTGCATGTTTTGGTGTCTTTGTTGGTTTGAGTCATCATGGAGGGACAGAAAGGCTGTTTACTCTGTTTACATCAGCTGGTTAAAGCTGAACTCTGTTCCTGACCTTCTGTCTGTCATAACTGCCACTGAGACATATGTGAAGCCCAGAGGCAGAAGGAGAACAGACTTTCCACTTTCAGTCTCATTAGTTACGTCCGCTGGCTTTGGTGAAGGTTTACTGGTGCTTCTTAAAGCTCACATGAAGCTCAAATTAAAAACTTAACAGGCACAACAATCTAAGCCCTGACAGGTGAAAGAACTGAACGTCCATCATCTCATTAGAGACAAGTGTTATTCTGGGGAATATGAGGTGATTTGAACCCATACAACAGGGATCAGGTTCCACCATAAAACTGTTGCTGGAACTTAAATAAAGAGTTCAAGGTGGACCTGGACTCTAAAACCAATGCCAGCATCTGTGGGACTGGATCAAACAAGCCTGGACCTGAAGTGTGGGACACTGCTGTGTCCATGTCCAGGTGAGCTGGCAGTTTGGTGCTGAGCCTCACATCCAGAAGGTGCCTGGTTTGAATCCAAGCTGGGCTCTTTCTTTACAGAGTTGGTTCTCAGTTCTCAGTCCAGATCTGAGTGTGTGGATGGTATCAGTGTCACTCAGTCAGAAAGACAAAGTCAGAAGGATGGTTGGGTTCCAGTCGTCGTCGTTTTATTCAAACTGAGACTCAACTTTAATCTCAACATCCTGAAGTGTGTCAGCTCTGGGAGAAGACATTTAAACTGGCCACCAAGGAGTTTGTCTCATGTTTCTTCTTCCATCAGCTGAGTGCAGCAGCCGCTGAATGTTTGATGAGTCAGCATGTTGAGAAGGAAGTGATGTCACAGCTGTCTTCTCAGCTTTCAGCCTCAGTTAAACAGTTTCAGCTTTATGTCCTGAACAGCTGTTGTGAAGACAGATGATATATAACATCCACGTGTTTGGGGCCGGTGGTCGTCATGGAGACTGCTGTTGGTTTCCCTCCATACACGTATGAACTGATACTGGTACTAATGCGGTACTTTAATGGTACTAACGCCGTACTAATGTGGTACTTTAATGGTACTAACGTGGTACTTTAATGGTACTAATGTGGTAATTTAATGGTACTAAAATGGGGTACTAACGTGGTACTAATGGGGTACTAACATGGTACTTTAATGGTACTAACGTGGTACTAATGTGGTACTTTAATGGTACTAACGCGGAACTAACGTGCTACTTTAATGTTACTAACATGCTACTTTAATGGCACTAAGGTGATATTAATGTGGTACTTTAATGGTACTAACGTGGTACTTTAATGGTACTAAGGTGATACTAACGTTGTACTTTATTGGTACTAACATGCTACTTTAATGGTACTAATGTGGTACTTTAATGGTACTAATGTGGTACTTTAATGGTACTAATGTGGTACTAATGTGGTACTTTAATTGTACTAACATGGTACTTTAATGGTACTAACATGGTACTAATGTGGTACTTTAATGGTACTAACGTGGTACTTTAATGGTACTAAGGTGATACTAACATTGTACTTTAATGGTACTAACATGCTACTTTAATGGTACTAATGTGGTACTTTAATGGTACTAATGTGGTACTTTAATGGTACTAATGTGGTACTAATGTGATACTTTAATGGTACTAACATGGTACTTCAATGGTACTAACGTGGGGTACTAACGTGGTACTAATGTGGTACTTTAATGGTACTAATGTGGTACTTTAATGGTACTAACGTGCTACTTTAATGTTACTAACATGCTACTTTAATGGCACTAAGGTGATATTAATGTGGTACTTTAATGGTACTAACGTGGTACTTTAATGGTACTAAGGTGATACTAACGTTGTACTTTATTGGTACTAACATGCTACTTTAATGGTACTAATGTGGTACTTTAATGGTACTAATGTGGTACTTTAATGGTACTAATGTGGTACTAATGTGGTACTTTAATTGTACTAACATGGTACTTTAATGGTACTAACATGGTACTAATGTGGTACTTTAATGGTACTAACGTGGTACTTTAATGGTACTAACGTGGTACTTTAATGGCACTAAGGTGATATTAATGTGGTACTTTAATGGTACTAACGTGGTACTTTAATGGTACTAAGGTGATACTAACATTGTACTTTAATGGTACTAACATGCTACTTTAATGGTACTAATGTGGTACTTTAATGGTACTAATGTGGTACTTTAATGGTACTAATGTGGTACTAATGTGGTACTTTAATGGTACTAACATGGTACTTCAATGGTACTAACGTGGGGTACTAACGTGGTACTAATGTGGTACTTTAATGGTACTAAGGTGGTACTTTAATGGTACTAACCTGGTACTTTAATGGTACAAAGGTGGTACTAACGTGGTACTTTAATGGTACTAACATGCTACTAATGTGGTACTTTAATGGTACTAACATGGTACTTTAATGGTACTAACGTGGGGTACTAACGGGGTACTAATGTGGTACTTTAATGGTACTAACATGGTACTAACATGGTACTTTAATGGCACTAACGAGGCACTTTAATGGTACTAACGTGGGGTACTAACAGAGTACTAACGTGGTACTAACGTAGTACTTTAATGGTAATAACGTGGTACTAATGTGCTACTTTAATGGTACTAATGTGGTACTTTAATGGTACTAACATGCTCAATTATACTTATAGTATACTTAAGTATACCACTTTTTGGTAAGGGTAGTGTGGCAGGAGAACATCTCTCCCTCCTTGGTTTCTCCTGCCAGGAGTGGTGCATGGAAAACTGTGGGGAGGGAGAACGTTCTCCCTTTTGGGGCACTTGGCTGGCGTTGGGGGGCCCCAAAAGCCATCAGCGGGGAGGGTACAGGTCAGAGTTTGACCCAGCAGAGTTGGCCTCGGACTCGGCCAACCAGGCTGCCAGTCCTCGGGAGGTTCCTGTCTCTGCAGCCGGCCGGGAGGACGCATCTCCACCTCCGGCTCTGAGCTTCACGGCCGTTCTGGAGGACTTGCCTTCACCTCCTGTCCCCGTGGCCATGGGGGAGGCCCCACAGTACCAGAAGCAGTGGCTCTGTTTGCTGGACCTTGGCCACCAAGCCCCAACTTCTGTCTTACCCCGTCATCGTTTCCCTATCAACAGACTTGATCGGGTTCAGGAAGGAGCTGATGGACTCCTCTGTTCCCGATCCACGGACCCGGCCGCCAACGGCATCCCCGTCTCTCGTTCCCGAAGCAGTCGACGCGCTCTCTCCACTCTGAGGCTGGGTCAAATCAAAAATCAAATCAAATCATAATCAAATCAAATTTATTTATAAAGCCCTTTTCATACACAAGTAACACAAAGTGTTTTACATAATAAAAACAATAATTAAAACAACAAGAAGGAACAAAAACAACTTAAAAGCCATCACATACCACACCCAGGGTTACAGGGTTCTCTCTCTCTCTCTCTCTCTCACATACACACACTCAGTAGCCATGCCCCCCCCCCCCCCCCCGGCTCCACTGTAAGTAGACTCTAAGACATCCATCTTGGCACCAATGAACCAGGTGAGAAAAACGATACCTTGAGGATCAGTCCACACTGAGAACACCCCCACCCACTAACACAAAGACAGCGGTCGCTGCCACACGATCTGTCCGGACCAGGACCCAGGCCAACTAGGGCCCAGGCAGACCAGGACCCAGGCCAACTAGGGCCCAGGCAGACCAGGACCCAGGGAGACCAGGACCAACGACCCTAGAGACCAAGCAGGTGTCGCTCCAGATGTGGAGGATCCCCATGAGGAGAACACTGAGTTAAAGAAGATGAAATTTCAAACAGACTTTGAGCCAATAAGAACAGCTAATAAATAAATGAATGACTATACAACTAAATGAATAACTTAAAATAAATAAATAAGTAAATAAGCAAGAAATAAATATAAGTAAAATTAGAGTTAGATAAATTAAAAACAAAAGGTGTAAATAGGTTTTAACTATAAACCAAATTAAAACAGTAGGTCTTGAGCTTCCCTTTAAAAGCATCAACAGTCTCTGTGGTACTTTAATGGTACTAAGGTGGTACTAACGATGTACTAATGCAGAGTACTTCCAGTCGAGCTGTGGATGAACACGAACCATCGTGTTTCCACTCTGACATGAACTGGTTCTGACTTCAGGTCTGCTGGTTTGTCTGGTTTTAGACCAGCTGCTCTGTGAGCTCACTCAGGTGTTAATGCACCTGTTGCACTTCTGTTTAATAAACAAAAATACTTGATGGAAATAAAGGCTTGATGAAACACACAATGAAAAAGTGCTTTCATGATCTGTTGCATATATGATTCAAGCAACTCAACTGAAATGACCAAACAGAAAAGATTGTGACGTGACAAGACCAAACCTTTCTACTGCAGTCATTTAGTAGCATCTGACCGGAGCACCAGAACCACCAACTGGATATTTTAATGCTTCTGAATTCTTGACTTCCATCTGATAATGATGGAGGAAGCCTGCATTTCTATTTTAATGATCTAAAAATGTATTTTTCATATATGTGTTAAATTAAGGTCATGTTGCGTTTGATTATCTTAAGGAAAATGTGTGATTTGTATTTGTGTCTAATGTCATGGTCTGCAGCCTCCAAAGGCCTCCGTACTGTTAGAGGAGGTCAGCTCATATTAGTGTCAGACCCAGAGGCCCTCGGCCCCATGGGCCCCAGAGCCATATTTTATCAAGTATCTGTATTTATTATCTGTGTACAGAGGGGTGCCTCCCGCTTTTGGTGCACTATCGCCACCTTCCACTCACATGTGACACTACATAAACACATTTCACTTCCTATGGCCACTTCACAATAAAAGTACCCCATCATTTTGTTGCTTAAAAGCTTTTAATTTGAAATAGCTAAACAGGTGTTTCATGGAAAGGCTGAAATTATCGTACACTTTTTTTTTTTTTTTTTTTACAATTATTGATCGTACATCGTACAAAGGGCTAAATTATCATACAAATCCGATAATTATCGTCCATCTGGCAACGCTGAACGAGGGACAGGTGCAAACAATCAGGGTAATACACGGGAAGTAAAGGTACACAGCACGAAGACAAGACAGACCTTCAAAATAAAACAGGAAACAAGGCAGAATAAGGACAAGGGAGACAAAAACACCAACTAAACACAGAAGAAAACAGAAGAAAAAACAAAAATGTCTGACACGGCCGACCAGACCACGACACAAACAGAAAGTTTCTGCAAGAAAACTACAAAGATGCAAAGTGTTGAAGAGACTGAAAACAAGGAATATTCCAGGGCAGCGTTAACCCCAGGTCTGTTTCTAGATGGTTAGGAGTGTTGACTGCTGTTTAGGGACAACATGAAGTGAACTGAAGCAGTTTTGAGTTGGATCTGAATAAACGCTTGCAGCATCATGGATTTAATGTTGGCACAGAGGGCAACTAGCAACATCAGGATGAATTATTTTAATCCTCTGACAGACTCTGAAATATTCCACTTCTGCTTTAGTGAAGACAGGGTCCCTCCAGACAAACCGAGGTATAAAACAGGAACTCTGCTCTTATGAGGCAGAGATTTCAGGTCGCCACCATCTTCAATCCGTACTCATCGACTGTCAGAGAGACCAGTGGTCTCCAACCTTTTCTGCTCCACGGACCGGTTTGATGTCAGGTGACAGTTTCAGGGACCGGTCTGTTAAATGTGCTGCAGATAAATACAGTGATCCCTTATTTTTTCGCGGTTAATGGGGAATGGCGCCCCCCGCGAGAATCAAAATCCACTAACTGGAACCGGAGCCCCCCGAGCCTAAATAATGTGTTTAAAATATGTTTAAAAAATGCAAAAAAAGTAGCGAGACACTTCAGCGAAACAAGACAAAGGCTCAACTGTGGTCTTTCTGTTACCTTCACAGCCTCTGGTCTCTGAACCGTAGTAAACAAACTGCTCTTTCATCTGACCTCGTTTTCATTCTGCTGTCCCACGACACACACACTACATTACCCATAAGGCCAGACCATTACCCATAAGGCCACCATCTTAAAGGGGCCAGGCTCACAACATTTCTTTGCTGCGAGAGAACGCGCACAACATCCTGTGATGTTTCTGCAATTAAAATTTTTTTTTTAATTATATTATATATTTCTGAAAAAAATCTGTGAATAACTAAAACCGCAGAACTTAAAGCGCGAATACAGGGATCACTGTACAACAAAATAAAATGATACGACTTGCATAAAAGCTGTGGTAATTTCTACATGTTATAATAAACATAAATCTGCTGTGTATTCATGTGTAACTTTATTAGAAGCATCCTGGTATCAACAGAACATCAGTAACATCCTCTCCACGCAGACACTCTCTGTTTTTCCAGCTTGAGTGTTTAAACGTGTCATGTGACCCAGACACGGGCCTGGAAGTCTGGTCATGTGTCCGGAGTCATAGATGGATGTAATGGGGAGAATCTGGTCATTTTTCAAAATAAAACATCATTTGGACTCAGATTATAAATCAAACAGTAATAATGGAAGGGATTTATTTTTTCTCTGCTCGGCCCGGTACCAGATGACCCACGGACCGGTTCCGGGCTGGGGACCGGGGGTTGGGGATCCCAGCAGAACGTCTCACATTCAGTATTCACTTCGTAGTTAAGAACAGTAAAACAAAAGAAAGGACATTCTCGTCCAATTTCTGTTGAAATAAGCTCCGTTTGTCTGTAGGGACCCCATCAAACCATCACTGAAGCATCACAACATGGTTGAGTCTTTCCAGAGGACTAAAATAGTTCATTCAGATGTGCTTACATGTCTTCAGGAGTTCATGTTGAAGCCATTATTCTCTGTTCTGTGAGAGTTTACATTTTCCTTACTGTCTGGTAACCTACCAGAGGCTGAATGGACTCTGGAATATTCCTGGAGGAGGAGATGTACAACAAGTAGAAGAAGAGATTGAACACAGATGCTGTTGTCTGTCTCCACGGGGAGGGGGGGGGAGGGGGTGCTGTCAGAGGTCTGGAGTGAGGAGCATCACTTCCTGTTAGGTCTAACTGAACTCCTGAGTTCCACACGTTCTGAACCAGGATCTCATCATTCTTCCCTTTAAAACTGGTTTGGCAGCTCACCCTGTTTCTACGGTGATGGATCTCCTCAGCAGGAGGAGGCGTGAAGTCAGATGACACTCGCTGGATGCTCAGAAGAGAGCGAGTGTTAATCTGCTATTAGACCACAGAGCTAAAACTCACACATACACATCATCTGGAGATTATAATCCCAATCCCACAATCCTCTGCCAGCTCAACCAATCATCTCCCAGCAGATCCTGCACAGCCTGCTGGGTAACCTACATGCAGCGGGTTGTGTTTGTGTTAATCCCTGGTAGTTTATAACAGAGGAACAGCTGCTTCATCTGTGCTGCTGAAGTTTCCTGTTCAGACAGGAACGAAGCTTCATTGCAGATTTCTACAATAATGCTGACAAATAACTTTTCCTCGATTTGTTCTAGTTTCTTGAATTTGTTGGTTAAAATTTGTCCTTTTACTTAAAAAGACTCTCACATTCACCTTGCTACAAACTTTAAAGCAAAATTAATTCACAGTTTTTCAGAAGGTGTTCGTGTAATGAAGTAATGGCACTTTAGCAGTTCTGGAAGTGATCAAATGTCAAGAATTAAAGATTCTCTGTTCACAGGATCATCAACATTCACAGAACTGAGACTAAGACCAGAAATAATATTCACGAGAATACCACGCTGAAGGACAGGAAAAGAAACTGAAACTATATTCATGTTTCATGTTAAAGAAGCAGAAAATAAAAAATAAAAGAACAAAAACCAGGCTAATTCCTATTCAGCCACACAGAAGCATTGCAGCAGTGATTGACAGGATTCAGCAGAGAGTTCATGTCTCTCCTGTGTTGGCCTCCCTTCATTGGCTTCCTGGAAAATTTAGACTTTGGAGGACGGGCCCTCTGCTATCAGACACCTTTACTATGGAACCAGCTACCAGTTTGGATTCAGGAGGCTGACACCACCTCCACCTTTAAAACTAAACTGAAAACATTTCTGTTTAGTAAAGCCTATTGACCTTTTCGACTTGAAAATTGTGGACATGCGCCCCCTAGTGGCCCCGACATAACTGGAGTGTGCGGTGCTCCACCAACTAACCCAAACACAGCAGCGTGGAGCATCTGTTACGGATAACGCAGACATGTCTTGGATTGATGATGTTAGGCAGTGACCTCCAGTTACAGATGAAGGTAGTTTATCGCTGTTTTTAATGATTGCTTATGGAAATAGCATGATCTATTCCCATAATCAAACACTAAAAACTGTGGGAATACGTGAAAAATGCAACGCTGGCTATAACTAACGTCAACAAGCCATAGAGATTATGCTACTGTAACGTTAACGCTAGCGGTAAATTAGGCTATGTGTTAATGTTATATTTAATTTATTTTATCATTCATTCATTCATTGTTTTATAGGCTTGTGCTAGTGCCGAGGGCTACAGTAGCGTCATACTACTGTTCTTTTGGCCAGAATCGTCCGGGACTCTCAGCGAGACTATGAGTAGTATGAGATTGAATGTTAACGAAAACTCACCCGGCTGTATTCATTTGGAACAAAGTCCTTTTTGTTGATATTTTTCACCCACGTCTTCCTAACTTCTTGTTCTGCAAACAAGGCAGTCTTCGTGCAGTAAAAGCTTGTGTATTTCACATACTTTCTTCTTCCATTGTTGAATTTTCACGCCACTGTTGGCACAGTTTATAACGGAACATGTATTCCCACTCGACCGACTCGACATTATAAAAATATATATTTGTAGAAAGAGAAAAACACTGGTTAATCTGCGAGCCGGTGAAAGTGTCGCTCTGTAGCACAACCCAGCAATGGTGGACGGGGTACTTCCGGGGGGGCTGGCCCGAAAAGGTCTATAGTTAGTCTCAACAATAATGTGTTAGGGCCAATAGTCACAGCTACAGTTACAGGAATGGATGAAGACCAGACTAGAGCAGGCTGGTCTGAAACATAGCCTCGTCATAGCTATGCTGCTATAGGTCTACGCTGCATGGAGACACCAACATGATCCACTGACTGGTGTCCTCACCCCTCTACTCTCCCCTCCTTCCCTTTTCTCCCTTCATCTGTATCCATTGTTATTTAAGAACACTTCATTAATTAAACTGAGCTTAATTTTTCCTGTAGTTTTTTTTCTTCTGTTTTCTCCCCCTTTTTTCGATTTCTTTCTGTATGTTTTCAGTCCAGAGATTCCAGAGCTACATACTAACCTGCAGTTCCACCCTCAGACCATCCCAGCGTTGACCTCCACCTGTCTATATAGATGTCATCCCAGCGTTGACCTCCACCTGTCTATATAGATGTCATCCCAGCGTTGACCTCCACCTGTCTATATAGACGTCATCCCAGCATTGACCTCCACCTGTCTATATAAACGTCATCCCAGCGTTGACCTCCACCTGTCTATACAGACATCATCCCAGCGTTGACCTCCACCTGTCTATACAGACGTCATCCCAGCGTTGACCTCCACCTGTCTATATAGACGTCATCCCAGCGTTGACCTCCACCCGTCTATATAGACGTCATCCCAGCGTTGACCTCCACCCGTCTATATACGTCATCCCAGCGTTGACCTCCACCTGTCTATATAGACGTCATCCCAGCGTTGACCTCCACCTGTCTATATAGACGTCATCCCAGCGTTGACCTCCACCTGTCTATATAGACGTCATCCCAGCGTTGACCTCCACCTGTCTATATAGACGTCATCCCAGCGTTGACCTCCACCTGTCTATATAGACGTCATCCCATCCCAGCGTTGACCTCCACCTGTCTATATAGACGTCATCCCCAGCGTTGACCTCCACCTGTCTATATAGACGTCATCCCAGCGTTGACCTCCACCTGTCTATATAGACGTCATCCCAGCGTTGACCTCCACCTGTCTATATAGACGTCATCCCATCCAGCGTTGACCTCCACCTGTCTATATAGACGTCATCCCAGCGTTGACCTCCACCTGTCTATATAGACGTCATCCCAGCGTTGACCTCCACCTGTCTATATAGACGTCATCCCCAGCGTTGACCTCACCTGTCTATATAGACGTCATCCCAGCGTTGACCTCCACCCGTCTATATAGACGTCATCCCAGCGTTGACCTCCACCTGTCTATATAGACGTCATCCCAGCGTTGACCTCCACCTGTCTATATAGACGTCATCCCAGCGTTGACCTCCACCTGTCTATATAGACGTCATCCCAGCGTTGACCTCCACCTGTCTATATAGATGTCATCCCAGCGTTGACCTCCACCGGTCTATATAGACGTCATCCCGGCGTTGACCTCCACCTGTCTATATAGACGTCATCCCGGCGTTGACCTCCACCCGTCTATATAGACGTCATCCCAGGGTTGACCTCCACCTGTCTATATAGACGTCATCCCAGCGTTGACCTCCACCTGTCTATATAGACGTCATCCCAGCGTTGACCTCCACCTGTCTATATAGATGTCATCCCAGTGTTGACCTTCCTTGTTACCCTGTCTGGGCTTGTGGCGGTGGGAGGGTTGGATGGGCTGGATGGCGCCTGTCGGGTCTGGAGGGAAACCCAGTGAACTGATGGAGGTCTCCACTCCAGTACCGACTGTGGTCCATCCAGTAGTTGTGGTCACTGGTTGGCGTTGGAGGCCAACATCACAGCTTACTGTCCTGGGTCCAGGCTGCTGGTCTGCTTTAACTTTGGGGAGGATACCTGAGACAAACACTTTCACAACACTATCACAACTCAAACCACCACACATTCATCTACAGTCATGGAAAAAATTATTAGACCACCATTTTTTCTTCAGTTTCTTGTTCATTTTAATACCTGGTACCACTAAACGTCATCATGTGACTAAAACAGACAGAAAAGAAAACACTGAATGCATAAAAACAGTGTTTTTGGCAGTACAACGCCATAGCTATTTATGTAAAAACTTAAGTGATTTAGGTTATAATCAAGAAAACCATGGAAAATGGTAAGATATCAGCTCTTAAATAAAACTCTTATGAGCAATCTTTGTGGTTATCGTTATGTTTGCCCAAACAAATGTACCTTTAGTTGTACCAGGTATTAAAATGAACAAGAAACTGAAGAAAACAAGGGTGGTCTAATAATTTTTTCCATGACTGTATATGCACCACACAACTCACACATACTACACTACACATATTACACACACCTCACCATCACGGTCTGCTTTATGTCTTCTTGTTTAGTGTCTTCCTCTGTTCTTTTATACTCCACTGTTGGTGTTTTAAGTCCTCCCTGACAGAACCAAGGTTTTAGGAGTTAATAAAGCACTATCTCACTATTACTCACACTTGTGCATTTATTATTTAAAAAACAAAATACTGCCAGAGGACTGGTGAAGAGCATGTCCACTTTTCACATTAGCACAAAAAAAAGCTACAAGATTGAATTGCATACATACATTAGTTGGTTATGCCAGATGATGGCACTGACCATGAATGTGCAGACAAAAAAAAAAACAAAACAAACAAAAAAAACACCAGAAAACTTTTTCTGTTTTATTATATTTTATTATATTTCTATTTCAGAACCCTGCAAACAGTTTCACTTCTGATTGGCTCTGCCTCTTGCCCATGCGTGTTGCATAACCAATCAGATGGCGCTGTAGGCGGGACAATGGCGACAGAGATTTGTGGCTGCATCTGAGCCGTGAAAATAACTAGTTTTAAATCATCGCTGGATTAAAAAAAAGGCTGATGCCTGTATATGTCATAATACAGACCCTCTGTGTTGGCTTCGCTCCAGTCGTTAAGTCCTTGATTTGAGTGTGAGAGTGGAGATTCACCTTGAACAGCAACGGTAAGGTCCTGAAGGAGCAGAGGAGCTATTTAGAGACTGGAGTGGACTCAGTGTCCTGAAGTAAAGGTTGAGCAGAGCTCATCCCACCTCCTCCTCTCTGTCTGCACATGTGCATCTCCATGCATGTAACCATACTAGTCACACATGAGAGGATTAAATCCACACAAACATGCTGTACATCACATCTGTGGTCCACAGCAGGATCATGTTAAACCTCACATTCTGGCGCACACATGGACAGTAATCAGCAGGAACAACAAGCACATTCAACCAAATGAACCGAAACAGCAGAAAGATGACTGTCTGAACTGTCTGCAGGAGTAAATCCTGATGTCAGGAAGAGAGAGCACAGAAAACTGCTGCAGGTGAATGTTTTACTGGTAATGAATGAAATTTCTATATATATAGAATGTATATATATATATATATATATATATATATATATATATATATATATATATATATATATATATATATATATATATATATATATATATATATATGTGTGTGTGTGTGTGTGTGTGTGTGTGTGTGTGTATTAGGGATGGAACAGTAACCGGTATTACGGTAAAGTGCGGTGAAATTTTACACGATAATGATTATCATTTGTTTGACTTAATCTCATTATGGCAGTCGATTACCAGGATATGGAATATCAGCCTCATTCAAGTCTTGCGTGAACATGTACCTTCTAACATCAGCGTCGTAACGTAAACATGGCAGAAAGTGGTGACAGCAGAACATTTACCAACCCGCTAAAAGGAAGAAATCCAAGTTCTTTTTTTTTAGGAAAGCAAAAGACAACTGGTGGAGGATAATTATCGTGTCTGCAGAGCACTTGTTTACATTTTGAAATTCAAATTCTAATATACTTTAAATTCTAATATACTTTATTGATCCCCCAAGGGGGAAATTCAAGTTTCAAGTACACCAGACGCTGCAGTCTAGTGTACTCTGAGGAGCTGCCAGCGTTTATTGTAAACTGTACAAATAACTTTCTTTATTTGCACATTTATACTTATTTAAGGTTCATCTTAAAGTCCAAAGTTTATTTCATTTGAAGTTGCACTATAATTTTTCTTCTTGACAATTGTTTGCATATTTTGACCTAGTATGGTTGATAAAGTGTTCATTTAAACTTGCACCAGACAAATAACCTTTGTTCCTTTGTTTTTTTATTCAGCTCATTTAAAATAAAATCTCTTTCTGTGCCAGTTGTTTGCCCTTTTAATGTGAAAGTTTCATTTTGATAAGATTTTGGCTTCTAATGTTTTAGTTTGACAAGAAAAACACAGGATTCTGTGAAATTATTTTAATATATGTGTTTTTTGGACATTTGTCATGACATACCGTGATAATATCACAAACCGTGATAATTTGGTGTTCCACAACACCCCTCCCCCATCTCCTCTGAGTGTCACAGCTGTCTGACAGGCAGCCAGATGTTTGGCAGCTCTCAGACACAGAGATCAGATCAGTGTCTGGTTTAGCAACTAGTGGGCTATAACGGTGCCCACTTCTTTCTTGGGGTCCTAAAAATATTAAAACCAGAGTATAATTGAGGTTGTGTGCAAAGTATGC
Source organism: Hirundichthys speculiger (assembly GCA_018398805.1). Classification (NCBI taxonomy): domain Eukaryota; kingdom Metazoa; phylum Chordata; class Actinopteri; order Beloniformes; family Exocoetidae; genus Hirundichthys; species Hirundichthys speculiger. The sequence goes on from JAGFBZ010001831.1 coordinate 138,875, forward strand.
AAAGTAGTGATGAAAGAAAATATTTGCTGTGTTTTTTTTTTGTTGCTTTTTTCGCATGTACATGCTGCTCTGCCAAAATGCCATCATGCACGGCTGCCTGTTTCAGCTAAATCCCAAATATCTAAATCCACCACAACATAAAAGCTTCTTAATCAGCTTTAAAAACAGTAGCACTTTCCTGTGATTCCCCTCAAGACAACCTAAATTCACCACAGTGGAGTAACTCTGAGCTACTCTCTCTGGATGATGACATCATCCAGGTGGGTGGCAGCATATGCAGTGTGTGGACACGACATGCGGTCCATGAGGTGTTGGAAGATGACCCTAACACTGAGTGTCACAGATTGGTATCCACCGTATGGAGTAGAGACGGCTGTTTTTCCTTGGAGACAGACTGCCAGTAACCCTTGGTCAAGCTGGTCGAGCTGGTCCAGGAGTACGCTGGCCCAGTGGATGGGGTGGGCATCAAAACATGAGATGTCATTAACCCTTTAGGCACCACAGTTTTTGCAGAAAATGTTCAATTTTGATATCAAGGATTGTAAATGCTGTAGCTTTAAAGTGGTTCCAGATGAAGGCATCTTGTATATCAGAAAAATCTGTACTTTACAAAACTGTACTTTTTTTGTCTTTTTGTCAGCTGATCCTCATAATAAATTAACTAGAAAATCAGTAGAAAGTAAACTAACAAGGGTAAAACGCAGTAGATAACTATCCAGATGGTTTTGTCTAGGGTTCTTAAGTGGTATCTCTTATTACAAAGCACAGCACACAAATTCACAATGCCATCTCTGGGACATCATGCCATTGGTGGAGTCTGGACTTTTGTTTTAGTTGTTTGCTGTCTAATAACTGGTGAGCATATTGGTTATTTTAATTTGTGTGAGGGTCCCACAAAACATAATTTAAAAATAAAGATTCAAAGTGGGTTTAGGATTTGTCAAGTCCCTGTCTCCATGGTACCCAACAAGCTCATTGAACTGTTTAATCAACTTGTGATGCTGTTCCTCATTTGTCAAATAAATCCAGCTATCACTATACAATGCCATCCTGACCACCCCTGCTGCTTCCACTGATTGTTACTGCGCTACCTTTTCCAGCCCTGCTGTCTCTACCATGTCCAGAAACTTCCCTTCCTTTTCCCTTCGACCACCCCACTGTCGATTAGGAAAACCCTTGGAAATTTTCAGATGCTCCAACATGTGCTGCTTTGTCTACACCACCATTGTTGAAGGATGTGCCGCCGCCACCACTGTGGAGCACCAGCGCCACCTTGCACAGATGTGTTGTCACTTTCACTTTAAATAGAGGACTGATTGTGATCCTCAGAAGATACACGTGCCTTCTGATACATGTCAAAGTACTTCCTCAACACTGAACAGACGGCTTGACATTTTGCCTGCTTTCTCTGTAATTCACTCTCTATCACTGACTGCATTCGCTTGTTTCAAACTTGATTTACTCAAACACTTTGAATAGACACATGTCCTGAATTGATGTTAGGACTGAAGCACATGTCTGCGGTCTAGTGGTGGGATCTGGTAACAGAATTTGACACTTTATCTGAAACATAGACTCATAGCCAGCTGCAGCAGATGGAACCCTGCCGCCCTGGTTGATGCATTCCTGCATGGCCGAGCGAAATACATCAAGGATGAACTGGTTTCCCATGATGTTCCTCAGACACTGGATAAAGTAGTTGAGCTAGCAATCCGGATTGATCATAATTTTCAGGCCCACTGATGAGAGAAGCGTCAGGGGTCCTCCCGTCACCACCCAACCATCCAACCCCGAGGGCTTGCTAGCACCTCTGCATCTTCTTCAGGTCAGCTGTTGGAAGAATCAGAACCCACGCAGTTGTGCCGTGCTTCCCTTACTCAAAAAGAGCGAGAACGACGCCGGAGGTCTAACCTCTGCATGTACTGTGGCCAGGCTGGTCATTTCAAATTCACCTGTCCAGTAAAAGATAAGGGTCACCAGTAGTCGAGGAGATACTGGTTGTGGCCTCTCCTCAACCACAGAGACCTCAGCTTCAGGCCTGGTTACTCCTGCCTGGTGGATCCCAGTCCCGGCCTAGACCGGTAGACTGGTGCTGATGCCTGTATCATGGACGAAGGGTTGGTTCAGCAGTTGGGGATTGAGCAGGTTCCCTTGCCTTGTCCAATTCCTACCCGGGCCCTTGATGGACATGTTCTGGGGACTGTCACTCATCAGACCATCCGGGTCCCCATGCTACTGTCAGGCAACCATCATGAGGAGATCCAGTTCCACATCCTGAAAACTCCCCATCAGCCTCTCATTCTGGGATATTCATGGCTTCCTCAACACAATCCCAACATTAACTAGGAGACTGGGGCGGTCCGTGAGTGGGGTCCTTCCTGTCATTTCTGCTGCTTGAAGCAAGCTGCCTCTCCACATTTGTCCAGTTCTCCACCTGACCTCTCTGGGGTACCCTCTGAATCTGAATATCAAGACCTCAGCTCAGTTTTCAGTAAAGCCAAAGCCACATTTTCTGATTTTTTTCAGTTGATCATTACATTTTTATCAACTTTTTTTTTTTTTCAAATCACTTTCAAGCAGCTTTTAGTTTTCACTGTTATAGAACAATCTTTGGGGCCATCTATTGATAGTAGAAATTAATCCTTACTGAAAATTAGGGATGGGCATAATTAATCGATTAATCGATGATTGATCATTAAGAATTTGGTCGAAGACATTCATTTTCGTCGATGAACCGAATGTTTTTTTTTTTTTTTTTAAACAATCTGAATGTAGGTTATCAGTGCACGTCCTCAAACAATGCGATGCATTTCACTGTGCCACCCAGGGGCGCCGCTAGGGATTTTGGGCCCCATGAAAATAATCTTTACCGGGCCCCCCAACACAGCGGCGAAATTTGTTGATGCTATTTTTGATCATCATTAGGGGCCTCTCTGGGCCCCCCTCAATCATGGGCCCCTATAATCAGTATCCTTTACCCCCCCTTTTCGGTGCCCCAGGTGCCACCGATAGAAATTTGGCAACAGGGGGCAACATTTCACCACCACCCTACCCTGGCTGGACTCAGTTGTTACATGCGAGCTTCTGTAGGTCATCGCCTAATCATGAAGCGGTCGCGGTGAAGTGTGGCGTGGGACCATTTTCGTTTAGAAAATGAGCAAGTGTACTGCAATCACTGCAATGCAAATTACAAATACAATTATTCGACAACGACAATGATGTATCACTTGAACAACGCGCATCCAAGCCTTGTAAAGGACGGTGGAGGCGGTTCATCATCAGCCTAGCCTAGCCTAGCCTCAACTCGGTGTTAGCACGGACCAGGAGCTGCAGCGCACATCGAGCACACAACAAGCGCATCTTTTTAAGAAACAAAAAGCCTGTAATACTGGCGCCTTGATATAAATTGTCATTGTTAAGTAGTCTCCTCGATATTTCTTCTTTTATTATCGTTGTTTTTTTTTAAAGAAAAGAAACAGGAAATGTTACGTTATTGTCGACCACAAACATCCGGTTCACTGAACACATCTGGGCATGCGCGGGCCATAGCAACCAGGCCAAAGGGGAAAACAAACGTCACGCCGATATCGAGAATATTTGTGATAGTTTTCAATATAAAAATGTTAATGATTAATCAATTATTAATATTAATTCTTCCGATGATCGACGAATAAATCTCGACAAAATGCCCATCCCTACTGAAAATTCTGTTCAATTAAATTTTATTTGTATAGCATCTGTTACAGTGCCAATTGTCTCCAGGTGCTTTACAGAGACCCAGAGCATGACCCCCGAGCAAATATCATTAACTAAAATTATGATATTAAATCCAAATCAAAGATATGATATAAAAAACATTTCACTTGTGTTTTGTCTGTGACAGTACAATCATATAACACATTTTGCAATAGATTTCTGGGGAAAACAGAAAACAGTCCTATAAGATTGACTAAAAGTCATTCATTGGTCTCTGGGAGGAGATGATCATTTAAAGTCTATTCTGCAGGTAACTGGTAGCCAGTGAAAGGAGCTCATAGCAGCAGTAATGTGTTCAGCAGTAGTCAGTCTGCTGGAGATGAAGGCTGGATGAGTTTCTGTAAATCTGCTTTGGACATCAGATCTCTGACTCTTTATATTTGTTTGAGATGACAAAAAGCTGTCTTAGTTACAACCTTGATGTGGCATCTAGGAACTCATCTCTGAGTAGATTCTGGGCCAGATTTTTGTTTTCATGCCTCCGTATTCAAGCCGGGCAGCAACTTTTATCTTTCCATTTTATAACTGAATAGCATTATCTCTGTTGTCTTCATTCCCAACTGGCTTGGGAAGGTGGTGGACACGGCGATGGGTGCGAGGGCCCGATCAATGCTGCTGGCAGCTTTAATTGTTGTTGTTTTTTCAGATCATCTGACCATGTACAAAAAAGCAAATTACTGAAAATTATTGAAAACACCACAGAAGAATGCAAAAATGTTCAGCAAACAAGTAAAGTGTCATGTCAGTGGAGATGAGCTAAACACCAGAGCTGCATCTACCACACTTTGAAGACAGATCTGTGGTTCTGGTCCAGGCTTCTGGACCTGCGATCTGCCTGTCTGCTAGGTCCTAATCTCAACCATAAATCCATCTGAAAGCTGTGGTTTCAAGTCAGAGCTGCTCTAGTTTAGGATTTGAGGTCAGACATGAAAAGGTTTTCTCAGATGTGACTCTGAGGAACATGTTGGAGGTCATCTCAGCCTCCATGGAGACTGCCTGAGACTGGAACAGATGTTCAGATCTCTTGAACCTGTTTTGGTTTTATTTTTTTGGAAATCAGAGAGAGGTTTTTAACTCATTCTGCAGATAAATATTAATGTTTCTGCTGAAGAAACTGCAGCGTTTCAGATGCTGTTGGACAAATAAATGATTTAGTTTTTATGTCAATAAGATGTAGCTGTCAGAACAGATGCAGACAAACAAGAAGCAATTATATTTTACTGCTGAAAAAATATATATTTATATAGTGTTGAATTAAAAGAGAGCAAAGTGTCACTTGATTTATGTTTGTTTCTTAGATCAAAGTCATAAATAACATGAACAGAGACAAATCTTCACTGGCTCATCCATCCACCACCAAATCATTGATATAGATGTTCACAGACTTGTTCCTCTTAACATGAAACTTGCATTCAGTGGTAAAAATGTTTTACTGAAACCTGTGAATTCATATCTGACTTTTCCAAGTATGGCAGACACACAGCCTCCTCCATAATTCAGAAACAACAACGTACTTCTGGAGCTCCTTTCTAGTCCAGGAGCCACTTTTACAATCTGTGGACCAAGATGCGTTTTAAGGTTTCTTCTGAGAATCTAACTGTGCCTGAGTTTGTTTCTGTGTCTGTGTCTGAGCTGCTTTCGTCCACGGCTCTGTTCACGCGTGGGTGTGTGCACGTGTGTGTTGGTGCTCGGTCTTTGGTCAGGCTGATTACCAGCCTCTGGCCTCAGGCTGGAGAGCCACTCTCGGAGCTCTGTCTGTCTTTTCACATTTCCATTAGTTACTTTGTCCTGTCATCCCCTCAGGTTTCTGCATGTGTGCACGTGTGTGTGTGCGTGTGCATGTGTGTGTGTGTGAACAGCCTCTTTTAGGGAATAGTGCCATGCATTAGTGCCCACTGTCCCTTTATCTTCAGACCAGAAGGGTTCAGAGCTTCTAGCTCACACACGTCAAACTAAAGGCCCCCCGGGACAATTCTGGCCCCCCACCTCATTTTATTTGGGCCACAAGAGCATCCAAAGACACTTTTATACTGAGAGTTTAATCCAGTTCTGTCCTGCTTTAGAGACGTACATAGAGGATAACTACATCTGGATTTTATGATCTCTAATTAAACCATGTCCAACAACAGTTTTCTCCCAGTATCTATCTATCTATCTATCTATCTATCTATCTATCTATCTATCTACTTGATGACATTTTTTCAACTTGTTCCATGTTGGTTCCATCACATCTGCTCCCAGTGGTTCTGCACAGGTAGATGGATGATGAATGGGCCCAAAATGAGTGTCTTATCTAGGTCCCATTTTAGCCAACATCATTTGAGAAGATAAGTGGACAACTGAGCCAGAGAGATGGGATGTAGAAAGTATGTCTCTGCTCAATAGAGACAAAGCAGGATGTCTTCTTGACCTCTTAACAACAGCAGTGCTCAAACCTGGGGCGCCGAAAAGGGGGGGTAAAGGATACGGATTATAGGGGCCCATGATTGAGGGGGGCCCAGAGAGGCCCCTAATGATGATCAAAAATAGCATCAACAAATTTCGCTGCTGTGTTGGGGGGGCCCGATAAAGATTCTTTTCATGGGGCCCAAAATCCCTAGCGGCGCCCCTGGCTCAAACGACACTATTGATGTTGGAGATCTGAACTAGGAGCTAAATGTACTGAAGAAAAGTATCAAAATATCCAAAAATGAAAAAATAATCTAGAAAAATTGCATTTCCTGTGAAAATGCAGGTGTGAATGCATAAAGCTCAATTTTTGACCTGAACTCTGTTCAACATTGTAATGAACTCTGCTCAAAATCTTTTTAAAGAACAATACATTTAAAAAGAATCTGAACAACTGAACAATCTTTGATCAGAGCATAATTCAGCAAAATGTCTCAGCAGAATGTACAGTGGAGGAAATAAGTATTTGATCCCCCACTGATTTTGGCAGTTGTCATACTAAGAAATAAATGAACAGTCTCAGACTTCTATGGCAGCTTTATTTTAACAGTTATAGAAAGAATATTGAAAAAGATTTTGAGAAAATTACATGAAATGAAAAATAAAAATTAATTTGCAAGTCTTTGAGGGAAATAAGTATTTGATCCCCTAGCAAAATATGATCTAATACTTGGTGGCAAAACCCTTGTTGGCAGCTCAGCTGTCAGACGTTTCTTGTAGTTGCTTACTAGGTTTAAACACATCAGGAGTAATTTTCATCCACTCCTCTTTGCAGATCATCTCCAAATCCTGAAGGTTTTGAGGCTTGCGCTTGGAAACTCTCAGCTTCAGCTCCCTCCATAGATTTTTAATAGGATTAATGTCAGGAGACTGGCTAGGCCATTCCATGACCTTTATGTGCTTCTTATGGAGCCACTCCTTTGTTTCCTTGGCTGTATGTTTTGGGTCGTTGTCATGCTGGAAGACCCGTCCACGACCCATTTACAATGTCCTTGTGGAGGCAAGGAGGTTGTCACCCAAGATTTTGCGGTACATGGCCCCGTTCATCTTCCCATTGATGCGATGAAGTCGACCTGTCCCCTTAGAAGAGAAACACCCCCAAAGCATAAGGCTTCCACCGCCATGCTTGACAGTAGGGATGGTGTTTTTGGGGTCATATTCAGCATTTCTCTTCCTCCAAACACGTCGAGTTGAGTTGAGGCCACAAGGGCTCAATTTTAGTCTCATCTGACCACAGCACCTTCTCCCAGTCTCTTTCTGAGTCATTAATATGTTCGTTATCAAACCTGAGTCGGGCCTGGACGTGAGCCTTCTGGAGCAGAGGGACCTTGGACCACTGCAGGATTTTAAACCATTGCGTCTCAGTGTATTACCAATAGTTTTCTTGGTGACTGTGGTCCCAGCTGCCTTGAGATCATTAACCAGCTCCTCCCGTGTAGTTCTCGGCTGATCTCTAACCTTTCTCATGATCATTGAGACCCCACCAGGTGATATCTTCCATGGAGCCCCCAGCCTAGGTTGATTAACAGTCATGTTGTTCTTCTTCTACTTCTGAATAATTGCACCATCAGTTGTCACCTTCTCATTCAGCTTCTTACTTATGGTTTTGTAGCCCATTCCAGCCTTGTGGAGTTCAACAACTTTGTCCCTGACATCTTTTGACAGCTCTTTAGTCTTGCCCATGGTGGAGATGGTGGAGTATTACTGAGTCTTGCGGGTTGCGGGCTATCCTGAACCCGCGATCGCAAGATACCAAGTTTGTGGAAAGCACAAATGACACACCCATTGCCGCGGCTACAATGTGAGTAAGGGAGTCGGCAATGTGGGTAGCGGCTTCAGGGAAGCGGAAGATTGCATTAGCGGTTAGCGGAGGTTCCTAAACCCACAATTTGCGGTTAGCGGGTAGCGGGAGGTGTACGATTGGGGCTCACATCTCTCCCGTGTTAACTTCCCTCCATTGGCTTCCGGAAAATTTAGAAGAGAATTCAAACTTCTGTTCCTGCATATAAGGCCCTTAACAGCCAAGCTCCTGGTTATCTAGCAGACCTGATAACTCCTCATGATCCTCATAGAGCTCTCTGCTCTCAGAGTGCAGGTTTACTTGTAGTTCCTAGATAATCCAAAATTAGATTTGGAGGACGGGCCTTCTGCTATCAGGCAGCTTTATTATGGAACCAGCTACCAGTTTGGGTTCAGGAGGCTGACACCACCTCCACCTTTAAAACTAAACTGAAAACATTACTGTTCAGTAAAGCCTACAGTTAGTCTTAACAATCATGTGTTAGGGCCAGTAGTCACAGCTACAGTTACAGGAATGGCTGAAGACGAGACTAGAGCATAATCTCGTGTAAAGTAAAACAGATAACTATTATTTATACATTTTGTCTAATATAGTATTGCTGGAATGTGTGTGCTCTCCTCTCTCTGTCCTACATCATCTCTCTGTCCTGTCTCCATCCTCTTTTCTTTCTTTATCCAGCTGGTCTTCAGCAGGAAGGTCCCCCTTATGATCCAGGTCCTGCTCGAGGTTTCCTCCTCCTAAAGTGGAGTTTTTCTTGCCACTGTTTGGCTGGAGGGTTTTTTTCTCCCGCTATGGAAGTTTTTTTATTTGCCATTTTCTTTGTTTAGGATTTAATATTATAATTTTAGTTAATGATATTTTCTCAGGGCAGCAGGGTGTCTTGGTGGTCTCTGTTGTCTCACAGCTAGAAGGTTCCTGGTTCAAACCTCAGCAGGTCTTTCTGTGTGGAGTCTCCATGTTCTCCTGGTGCTTGTGTGGGTTTCCTCCAGGTTCTCCAGCTTCCTCCATCAGTTCAAAGACCTGCATGTCAGGTTAACTGGTGGTTCTAGATCACCTGTAGGAGTGATTGTGAGTGTCCATGTGGCCCTGCGATGGACTGGCGACCTGTCCAGGTGTAACCCCGCCTTTCACCCGAAGAGAGCTGGGATAGACTCCAGCAGATCCCCATGACCCTGCATAGGATTAAGCAGGCATAGATAATGGATGGGTCATGATCTGGGCCTCTGTAAAGCATCTAGAGACAATTTGCATTGTTTGCAAATAAAATTTAATTGAATTGTCCACTTCTTGTACAAACAAATGCCTAATGGTAATGTGGGGTAGCAGCCTGAGGGGGGGGGGGAACCTGAGGGGGGGGGGGGGGGGGGGGGGGGGTGGGGGGGGGGGGGGGGGGGGGATCAGTGAGGAGAATGTCTGTGCTGTGGGTCACAAGTCTTTATTTTATGAACTGAACAAATGAAGGACCTTCAGCTTGGACTCCAGGAAAATATTTATGACATTTCTGCTCCTTTGGGCTCAGTTGCAAGGCAGGGTAAGAGATCATCTCTTTAACAGAGGTGAAAGATTTCAGCAGGACATGAAAGGCACGGAGATAAGGCTGGAACTCATTCAGGAGCATCTTTGAAGTCTTAGAGCCAATAAGAAGCACAGACGGTGGAGACTTTTCTGCTTTTCTTCTTCTTCAGATAGGAGCTTCAGCGCTGCTTTAGCACTGCATGTGTAGGATTATCACTCGGCGCTGCCTGTCTGATATCTGACTGCCTGGTCAGCCTGGATTCAGTTCACTGCTTTAACACTGCATTCAGACTTCAGCTGTCTTTGTTTGCTTCTTACAGCATAAGAGTGTGTGTTTAATTCCCAACTCAGTAGAGCAGATATATTTAATCTCAATCCTGCTGACGTTAAGGTCAGCATTAGCTGGATGTGTGTGTGTGTCTCCAGGTGAGTGTGTGTGTATTTCGTAGCTACATTATTTGACTGAGCAGCTGTTCTGCAGAACCTCAGGCTGAATCAAGCAGCTGGGTGAGGAGGGTTAGGTACTGAGAGTTCACTCTCCCCGTGACAGTCCAATGACTGAAGCAGTGCAGAGAGTCAGAGACAAGGAACAGAAGTTGATCCTGATTCAAGATTTCCATCCCTCAGAACTGTGCTGGTTTTAGACATAAAGTCCTTAGTGGGTTGGAGGTGAGGTAACTTCCATGACCTCGGTCTTGGCTTTGTGGGCATAGCAGGAAGATGAAGAGAGGAAGAAAGGTCTGATCTTGACTGAAGTCCCATTTGAACTGATGAGGGTGAGACATACAGGATACTTTACCCAGATTCAGCTATTAAAATAGACATTCATCTGTTTTGGTTTCATCTTTAAATATCTACAGGATTGATGTGACTCAGCACTGGTTTCCTTTCAGAGTAGAAATTAAATCAAAACCTTTCCAGGATATTTCTGTCCCATTTTATACTTGTTTTTACAAATAAATGTATTTTGTTTTCTCACCAGAAAATTGTAGATGGACACTACTTTTTTTAAATCAGTTGTTTGTCACACATGCACTTTCTAACATGATATTTTCAGGTGATGAAGCACTTTGTTAGTGGCTGACAGACCTGTCAGTATCAAATGATGCTTCCTCCTCCACATACAGGCTCAGTAAAGCATGTAACATCTGTCTGAGAAATAGTTTTCACTGCTTCATTTGTTTAGCGGCTCTGTTTAATGTCCTTTATGTCCAGTCAGTGCCCATCTACATCTTCTGAACCAAACATCAGTTCCTTCACTGATTTAGTTAAATCAGTGAAGGAACGAACCCTAACCCTCACTTCCATACCATATATACAGTAACATCTAGTAAAATAAAGTAAATGCATTTAAGTCTAGAAAAATATAATAAAACAGTAAAATACAATAAATGAACAGATCAAGTAAAATTTAATAAATATAGTAACAGAGTAAATACAGTAATGTGACCTGGCAGAGCTGATGGGAGAACAGATGGACGCTGTCATAGACTGACCTACACACACACACACACACACACACACACACACACACACACACACACACACACACACACACACACACACACACACACACACACACACACACCATACTTCCTCTCTCCTCTTACTCGTTACTTCATCACTCTCCCTCTAAGCGTTTGCTCACCCAGTCTTTCAGGCTCTGCCTGATATATCTGTCCTTCTATATCTGTCCTTCTACCTGTCCTTCTGCCCTTCTATCATTCCTTTTGTCTGTCTTCCTATCCCCCCATCTCTCTGTCCTTCTATCTTTCCATCTGTCTGTTGTCAATAGTCATTGAGCATCTCTATCCTGTGATTTCATCTTCACCTGTGTTACTTGTATTGATCTCTGTTAAGTTGCTGCTGGGGCGTTTTTGCTCATTTGTTTCTTTGAATTCTTTTGCTAAAACATTTTTTACAAACTATATCTGATACAAGAAAAAGGTTTGTAAGGAGTTCAGATTTGTATTTTGTGAAAATGTCCTGACTGTGCTTGTACAATACTTGATGCTGAGCTTCGGTAAAAATGAGTGTTTCATACTTTAATCCACAGAGGTGCTCTTCAGCTGTCCTTTGTTCATCTAAATGCTTCTTTAATAACTTCTTTCTGGTGTTGCTCCTCAGGGATGAAGACTCCTCTCAGCCCCTCTCAGCTCCTGGAGAGTGGACAGATCTTTGCTCTTGGAGGGATGTGTCGGGAGATAATGGACACTCCAGCAGCCGTCCAGCAGACTCCGTCCTCAGGTGACACACAAGGGACGTGCTCCAGATGTGTTACAGCTGCCGGCTGGGACTCATCCCTGCTCTTTTTTTTTTTCCAGGTCAGAGCCGAGCGTTCTCGCTCTGTGAGGTGTGTAACCTGCAGCTGACCTCAGCTGCTCAGGCCCAGCTGCATTACAACGGCAGGTCTCACCTTCGGAGGGTGAGACAGCTGCAGGCTGGAGAGGCGGGACAGCAGGTAACAGGTGCGTTTCTGCAGTCGTGTACAGTCACAGTCATGGTGGGTGGGCGGTACAGCCGAAAAATACCGTCGCTGATACTTTTATGAGTGTGTGTATACACACACACACATTCAGCAGTGGCTTCATCAGCTCCAGCTGTTCAGCTGCTCGTTAACACAAACATCTAATCAGCCAATCACATTCATTGATGTAGACGTGGTCCAGACGACCTGCTGGAGTTCAAATCAGCATCAGAGTGGAGGAGACAAGAAGAACGTGTCCTGGTTGTTGGTCTGAGTGTTCCAGAAACTGCTGATCTACTGGGATCTTCTCCACAACCATCTCTAAGGTTTCCAGAGGATGGTCCCGGAAAGAGAAGATATCCAGAGGTCAGAGGAGACTGGTCAGACTGGTTCGAGATGATAGAAGGACAACAGGAACTCAACCAAGGTCTGCAGAACACCATCTCTGAACAACACTGGAACCTTGAAGCAGATGTTCTCCAGCTGCTGAAGACCACAGCAGGTGTCACTGCTGTCAGCTGAGAACAGGAAACTGAGGCTACAGTTCACACAGACTCACCAGAACTGGACCACAGAAGACTGGAAGAACCTTGTCTGGTCTGATGAATCTGTATTTCAGCTGAAACATCCAGATAGTCAGAATCATGGATCCATCCTGGTCCACCAACGGTTCAGGCTGCGGCTGCTGGTGTGATGGTGTGGAGAAGATGTTCTCAGTACCAGCTGATCCTGGTTTAACTTCCGTAGCCTACCTGAGGATCTACCTGACCATCTCCATCCCTTCATGACCACAGTGGACCATCTTCTGATGGATACTTCCAGCACCATGATGCACCATGATCATCTCTAACTGGTTTCTGGAACAGTGAGTCCACTGTCCTCCAGTAGAGCAGCTTTGGGATGTTGGAGGAACTGGAGGTTCTCATCATGGATGAGCAGCAGCTGGAGATGCTGTCATATCAGTATGGACCAGAACCTTGTTGAATCTATGACACCAAGAATTAAGGCAGTTTCTGAAGGAGAAACGAGGTCCAACCTGCTAATAGAGAGGTGGAGCTGATGAAGTAGCTGCTGAGTTTATATGTCTAAACTTAGCACAAAAAGTAAAGAAATTAGTGTTTAGTAGATTATTTCTTTGTAGTAACAATGCTTCTTTGGAACAAGTCTTATACCATTGCAAAGCTTTAAATGGTGCCATGCATTTGTGGGATGAGTATGTGGCTTGTGCCCATGAAAGATTTGGCAGATCTTTTTGGAAGGTTAGGGAAAAATGATTGAAGTCTGAAGAAGCTATTTAAATGCAGTCATTTAACAAACAGGATCCTCAGTAGCATATGTGGGAGAACCATACATAGCTCCAACAACCTGCCCCTAACCCTAACCCTCATGCTGGTTACCAGTCTGGTCACACAGAGCTGTGGGATGACGTCCCATTCTTCAGGCAGTAATTGTTGCACGTCAGCCAGTGTGGTTGTTGGTCACTCTGGTTAACAACAGCAGCCCCAGCTGATAACACCAGTGATCAGTGGGGGGGGGAGGTCAGGACTACTGGCAGGTAACTGATCCTCTCACCTCCCAGATTCTGCAGGTAGTCTCTGATAAACCTGCTCTGTGGGGCCCAGCGTTGTCATCTTGGATAGAGTTTGGTCCCAGATTGTGGAGACATGGGGTTGTCACTAGTTTCAGTTCCTAAATGCTAACAGGATGAGGAAATGGTTTTCTTGAGGGGCATCAACCTTAAATTAAAGTTGATGGATTTTCCTTTACATAAATTACATTAAATGAATCGATCAAATTGATTTATGGTTCATTAATGTCGCCAGGTTCCTGTTTGTTTTAATGGATCTGATGTTCTTTGATTCCAGTGGGGGTCCGGTCCAGATCTGTTTCCCATGCTACCGGGCTCAGCTCCCGTTCCACAGGCCTCACTGCTACTCCTGGTCTCCTGAGTCCTGGCCTCAGTGGTCAATGCAGCTCCGGTGCAGGTAGGACTGCTGCTGACGCTGAGGATGATGGCGATAGTCATCAGTGTTTCCCCTCACATTTATTTTATTTTCTATGTAGCGCCAAATCACAACAGAAGTCAGTTACCTATCCTATAGAACAGCCTGGTTCTTTTATTAATCAAACTAAATAGCCTTATGTTATTTATCTTATTTATGCCAACTAGGTGGCAGCAGTAGTTGTTGTATTTGGGGCTTTTTACAGACTTGACCACTTTTGTAAAGAACACAACAAGACAAAATTAAACAATACAGATAATTGATTTAGATAATTTTCTACTTTCAAACAACCCTGGTGTACTTCTGCGGTGCAGTCAGTGTTGTACCTGAACATATTCATTGAACAAAAGTTCACGAACTGGTTCATATTTTTCGTGAACGTGAACTGAGAGCGTTCACTTTCCCCTTCACGAGCGTGAACGAGTTCATTTGGGTAGTTGTGAACGACGCTCCACAAACGAGCCTGATATGTATCTGCTGAAATCAATCAAATATGGCAACATGGGCTGTCACTTCTGTCATGCTAACAATTGCGTCATCAAACGGTTAAAACGATCATGAAGGAAGATGAAAGCTATTATATTGAATATATTGAGAATATTGAAATGGGGGGAAAACATTTGCACCTTAAGTACCTGTTTTTGTCTTATAATAAGGACCATGTGGCAGCAAGTTTTTCCTCATATTTTTAATATACTGGAGTAGCAGTGATTCTCAAAGTGTGGGCCGCGGCCCCCTGGTGGGCCGTCGTGGGACTGCAGGTGGGCCGTGAGAGGTCATTAAAATTAAACAAATGTGTTTTAATATGGAGCCCCGTTTGGGTCATAATTTAATGAATAAATTAGCCTATTATTTTGAAATACAGGTGTTTATTATTATGAAATACGGATCCATTATTATGAAATGCTTCCCATTATTATGAAATACATGTTTATTATTACGAAATATTTCCCATTATTTTGAAAAAAAATGTAATTATTATGAAATATATTTTTATTATTATTTATTTTTAGTTTAATGCATAATAGTTTATTTCAGAATGTTTCTTAGTCGATGTCAACTTTTAACCGTAAACTGAGGTGCATTCTGCCACCTACTGGCCTGGAGTATATACATTGCACCTCTCGCCCACTATCGATATTCACTGTTCTGTTGCTTATGCCTGAATGAAAGAGCAGCCAATCACATAAATGGCTCCGCCCTCTCTGCTGTGATTGACACACAAATCATTCTTATGAAAAACAAAGCCATTATTATATAAAAGCTCATTCTTATGAAAAACGAATCCATTATCATAATAATGGGAAATATTTCATAATAATAATAAACATGCATTTCATAATAATGGGAAACATTTCATAATAATGGATATGTATTTCATAATAATAAACACCTGTATTCCATAATAATAAACTCATTTATTCATTGAATTATGACCCAAAAGGGGCTCCATATTTTAAATCCTCGATCTTTTTTAAATGTTTTTAATTACTGTAAAATATTCATGACATGATTAAAAAAACATTAAGAAGTAATAAGACAAACCAGTTAAGTGTTATTCTACTGTCATCTTAACTTAATATGACTAGTGTCACCTTATTTGTTGACCCCTTACATTAATATTGGATCATGGTTCCTGGTCCTGTATGTTGATCACAGTTGTGATTAAAGGTTTCAGTGGGCTGCGGAAATTTTTCATATTTCAAATTGGGCCTTGGTATTCTGAAGTTTGGGAACAGCTGTTTTAAGGTATGAGCCCTCACAGACCCTGAGGTCCTCAGGTACTGGCCTTTTGATTGTTCCTAGAGTCAGAACTAAAACCTATGGTGAGGCCTTGTTTCATCATTACTGACTCTGGACCAGGACCTCAGGACTGCAGAGACTGTTGATGCTTTTAAGAGGAAGCTCAAGACCTACCTTTTTAACTTGGCTTATAGTTACATTTCATTTATTCATGTCCCCAGTGTTCTCCTCATGGAGGTCCTACACATCTAGAGCTACACCTGCTTGGTTTCCGGGGTCGCTGCATGTGTTCTGGGTGGGCGGGGCCCTACATTATGGCTGATGTCTGCAGTGTAGGTCTGTCTGGGTCCAGGTGGTTCCTGCGGCCGTGACCTCTGTGATTGTGGTGGTGGTGCTCTAGACGTGGACTGATCCCCAAGATATTGTTTTCCTCACCTGGTTCACTGGTGCCGAGATGGATGTTGAGAGTCTAGAATGGGATCAAAGGAGGCGGCGGGGGGGGGGGGGGGGGGGGGGGGGGGGACGACTATGAGTACTGAGAGAGAGAGAGGATGCTCATGGTACTTTTTTTCTGTAACCTTGGGTGTGTGATGGCTATTACATTGTCTTTGTTCTTTCTTGTTGTTGCTTTAATGATTATTACGCTTCTATGATGCTCATATGAATATTTAATGATTATTATGTAAAGCACTTTGTGTTACTCTTGTATGAAAAGGGATTTTATAAATAAATTTGGTTTGATTTGATTCAGTATTCAGATAGCCTTTAAACTTTGAACGTTGGAGTAGGGAAGGGGATTATACAGTGATCCCTCACCAATTCACGCTTTAAGTTCCGCGGTTTTAGTTATTCGCGGATTTTTTTCAGAAATATATAATATTTTTTTTTAAAAATCAAGAAAAAATTGTGGAAACATCACAGGACGTTGTGCGCGTTCTCTCGCAGCAAAGAAATGTTGTGAGCCAGCTTGGCCCCTTTAAGAAGGTGGCCTTATGGGTAATGGTGTGGCCTTTTGGGTAATGTAGTGTGTGTGTGTCATGAAACGGCAGAATGAAAACGGGGTTAGATGAAAGAGCGATTTCTTTACTACGGTTCAGAGACCAGAGGCTGTGAAGGTAACAGAAAGACCAGAAAGCCTTTGTCTTGTTTCGCTGCAGCGCCTCGCTACTTTTTTGCGGTTTTTAAACATATTTTAAACACATTATTGAGGCTCGGGGGGCTCCGGCTCCAGTTCGCGGATTTTGATTTTCACGTGGGGGCGCCGGTCCCCATTAACCGCGAAAAATAAGAGATCACTGTAATGATGTATATGATAGAATGATATTTCTATATACGCTATGCATCCAGCATATATAGTATATATAATATATGGTTAATATATGGTCATAGTAGGAAATGCAAAGCATTTGTTAAACTATGTGCTGCTGCAGTGACTCCTTCAGAGCCTCACTGAGCACTTCCATCAGTCCTGCAGATGATCACTGGAAAAGTTAGAACGAGTGATAATAAAGTACCCGTCTATCATACGGCAAAAAAACACATGCATGTCATCGTGCCTGTTACCTCTTCAGCACCTGGCGTGCAGAATGCTGTTTTATGTGTAAATGGTCTTTATAGGTTTAAAGTTTCTTCCCCAATTTGTTGGCATCTTACATTTGTGTATCATACTTAGAATAATAAAAACTTGCTTGGAGCTTGGTCTTAGGGACCTGAAGATGGTGGCTATTGTAGTGAAAATGGGGGTTTCTTCCATTAAAACTCAAACTAGAATAAACAAAGACCGCTCCAGCCGCCATCACTGAAAGACAGTTGTCATGCTGGCCAGAGGATAATCAGTGGACCAGGAGTGTTTCAGCTGAGTGAACAGGACAGCTGCTGCCCTCTGGGTGTTGGGAGGGTGGGGGTCATACAGATATCAGATTGATCTCTGAAGCTGCCTGTGTTAGCTCCGCCTCAACACCTGTCATTCAAGAACAGAAATGTTTTCATGAACAGTATTGTGGTTCAGCCCCACAGATGAGTTTATGATGTTTCTAGACATTTTGAGTCTCTTTTTTTGATATCTTCCACCATCCATCACCTTCAGTGATGGTGCTACTTTTATATTCAATATTTATAGGTATTTATTAGATATTGAAAAATGCTTTTAAAAGTGAAAGACTTTATTAGTATCCAAAGTGAAATTATATTGTAGTAGCGCAACTGAAATGAAAGATGAGTATTGAAACCTGGATAGCAGGTGAGACAGTTCATCATGAAGCCACTGGAGTGGAGTGCAGTCTAAGTATTTCCAGTCCTCCTCTGCTCGCTGGATAGACTGGACAAGCTTCAGAGCATGATCAGTAGGTCAGACCTAGTTGTTCTGGATCAAACTGGGTATCAGAGTCAGAAGATGCTGTCACATGCAGAAAAGTTAAAGTAGAGCAGCAGCACATCATTAAACTGGGACACACTGCTGCTCCCAAATTTCTGCTGACTTTTCTTTCACACATTGCAAATATTTGCCATTTTCTCACACAGATCTGGTGTCAAAGCATCTTTACCATTGTCTTCTTACACTTCTACATTGTTGTTGAACAAAAACACAGTTTGAAACTCCCTTCATATGTTTTAGTGCAAGTTTAGAACCATGCAGACATCATCATCATCTAGAGCAGTGGTTCTTAACCTTGTTGGAGGTCCTGAACCCCACCAGTTTCATATGCACATTCACCAAACCCCTTTTTATATATATATATATATATATATATATATATATATATATATATATATATATATATATATATATATGATTTTTTTTTTCAAATGCAAGACATAGGTATATGTTTTACTGGTGCACAAAATGAAGCGTGCATTAACATCACTGTGTTCAAAGAACAAAACCAGGACAATGCATGAACTGCATGAATTACATATCTTACTTATTGTTTATAGTATTTATCAATCATTTTCTGAACCCGCTTTATCCGAGCACTTTCTTTTTTTGCTCGACATAGTTAGTATGGATTAAAATATGAAAGAAATCACACGATGTACCACCACGACAGTCATAAGACGACTAACGTGATCACCTGTTATGGCCAGTGATGGCCAAGCGGGGCGTGTCATCATGAATCATATGAGTCAGGTGCATGTCTTGACCTCTGCTGAACCCCTGAGACTGACTCTCTGAACCCCCAGGGTTTGATCGAACCCAGGTTAAGAACCACTGATCTAGAAACATGCAGACATCATCATCTAGATCAGGGGTCGGTAACCTGTGGCTCTGGAGCTGCATGCGGCTCTTTAGTCCCTCTGCAGTGGCTCCCTGTAGCTTTGGGGGGAAAACTTGTCAGAAGGTGATTCTCGCTCTGGAGCACCTGTAGTGCCCTGTAGGTTGCTTGCCAGCAGGGGGCAACAAATGGTTTATGTTCAGGTTCAATGGCTGATTTCTGTATGTGGCTGAGGAGAAAACAAGAGGATGGCAACACACTGAAATGGACTTAAGTCATAATTAAATTAAAACTAGCCTATTTTTATATTTACTATTTTTTTTAAAGTTTTTAGGCTGCAGCTATACATTTTATTTATTTCAAAGTGGGCTACTTTTTTTTTTTATCAATAAGGGAATTTAATCAAATAAGGGAATTACTCAAATAGACCATCATGGTTCTTTGTTTTACTTCAGAGAAGAGTCTCCAGTGTTTTTATTCCTCCTCTTTCAAAAGATTCAAGATTCAATATATTTACTTGTCAACAAGTTGACAGGAAATTGTCTTGGTTCAGCTCCCAAACATACAGTACAGCAGCAGCCAATATTCAGTCTTAATAAGAGTTTGAGATTTTCCTTTGTTATAACAGGTAAAAACAGCAATAAAATATTAACAGTTTTCTGTTTGTTTCTCTATAATTTTATAAATGCAACAAACTATAGCTCTTTTACAGTGGATGACAAAAAAAAATTGGAAATGAAACTTGAATTAGTATCTTGTATGACCTTTTGTATTAAAAACTGCCAAACATAATAGGAATAAGCTTTTGGGTAGATTCAAATCTCTCTGAATACAGAATAACTAGATATAAAACTTCATACACTGTTATCTTCATTTTAGGGGTCAAATAAGTTTTGTGGCTCCAGATGAATTATATTAAGGGGAGAGGGCCAAAAAATGACTCTTTTGATAGTAAAGGTTGCCAACCCCTGATCTAGAACCAATCAGAAACTAGAACCATGCAGACATCTTAAACTAGAACCAGAGTAGAATTATTAATCCCTCACTGGGGAAATTCACTCGTAACAGCAGCACAAGTTGGACAGATAAAAAAGTAGAAAAAGGCAAACAGGGCTTGCAAAAAATATTTTTTTTTAAAATAGGCTAAAAAAATAATATAAAGTAATATAAAATGTATATATAGCTCTCAAAAAATATTCAAAAAATCTAATTGTTAAAAAATACGCTATATATACATAGCAACTATTTTTTTTCAACTATTATACACACATATACACGTTTCACTTAATAAATATGAGGTGAAGCGGTTGATATTTTACCTTACATGAGATGGAGCGGTGGATATTTTACAGGGACCAATTATAATAATAAATATGGCATAAATAAAGAAAGTGTAAAAAGAAAAAGAGAAATATTACACGAGGTGAAGGGCTGTACAGCAGACAGAAAAGGTGCTTCATTAAGTCCTGCTGTTAAAGAGTCTGACGGCTGATGGGATGAAGGACCTGCGGTAACGCTCCTTCTTGCACTGATGGTGCAGCAGTCTGCTGCTGAATGAGCTGTTCAGTGATTTTATAGTTTCATACAGGGGATGAGGGGTGTTGTCCATGATTGATCTCAGTTTTGTTAACACCCTCTGATCACCCACCTCCTCGATGTTCTCCAGGGCTCTAACCAGCTGGTTCAGTCTTTTCCTGTCCCTCTCAGTGCTTCCACAGCCCCGGCAGGCCACTGCGTAGAGGATGGCAGATGCTATGACAGTGTCATAAAATGTTTTTAGAATCAGAATCAGAATCAACTTTATTGCCAGGTACAATTTTACACATACGAGGAATTTGTTGTGGCGATGATGGTGCATGCACTTAAGGTAAAAATATAACAAACAATGTAAACTAAATATATTGCAATATAAATATATATACACAAGCTGTTTTTTGCATTAAGGGCAGAGCGACCAAGAGTGATGTGACATGAAAATGTGCAATTGTGCAAATGAACAGGTAGTCCAGACTGAGCGTTCGCATAATGTTCTGAGTTCTGTCATGTGACAGCAGTGTCAGAGTCAGAGGTGGAGAGTGAGGGGTGTCGGGGGGGGGGTTCCAGGTCTTATTGATAAGGCTGACAGCAGATGGGAAAAAACTGTTCTTGTGGCGTGAGGTTTTGGTCTTTATGGTCCGCAGCCTCCTGCCAGAGGAGAGTGACTCAAAGAGTTGGTGTCCGGGGGGGGAGGGATCAGCCACAATCTTTCCTGCAGGTCTCA
Organism: Hirundichthys speculiger; assembly: GCA_018398805.1. NCBI lineage: Eukaryota > Metazoa > Chordata > Actinopteri > Beloniformes > Exocoetidae > Hirundichthys > Hirundichthys speculiger. Next base: position 160,080 of record JAGFBZ010001831.1, read on the forward strand.
GGGTCCTGAAGGAGTCCAGGTCCAGGTCTCAGGGTCCTGGAGGAGTCCAGGTCCAGGCCTCAGGGTCCTGGAGGAGTCCAGGTCCAGGTCTCAGGGTCCTGGAGGAGTCCAGGTCCAGGTCTCAGGGTCCTGGAGGAGTCCAGGTCCAGGTCTCAGGGTCCTGGAGGAGTACAGGTCCAGGCCTCAGGGTCCTGGAGGAGTCCAGGTCCAGGTCTCAGGGTCCTGGAGGAGTCCAGGTCCTGAAGAGATGGGAGATTGCAGCCAATCACCTTCTCAGCTGACTGAATGACACGCTGCAGCCTGCTCTTGTCCTTGGTGGTGGCAGCAGCAGACCAGATGGTGATGGAGGAGGTGAGGATGGACTCAATGATGGCTGTGTAGAACTGCACCATCATTGTCTTCAGCAGACTGAATTTCTGCAGCTGCCTCAGGAAGATACATCCTCTGCTGTGCTTTCTTGATGAGGGAGCTGATGTTCAGCTCCCACTTAAGGTCCTGGGAGATGACAGTTCCCAGGAAGCAGAAAGACTCCACAGTGTCAATAGTGGAGTCACAGAGGGTGATGGGGGCAGGGGGGGCTGAGTTCTTCCTATAGTCCACAACCATCTCCACTGTCTTTAGAGCGTTGAGCTCAAAGCTGTTCTGGCTGCACCAGGTCACCAGGTGGTCAACCTCCCACCTGTAGGCGGACTCGTCACCATCAGAGATGAGTCCGATGATGGTGGTGTCATCCGCAAACTTCAGGAGCTTGACGGACTGGTGACTGGAGGTGCAGCTGTTAGTGTACAGGGAGAAAGACCACAGCCCTGGGGGAATCCAGTACTGATGGTCCGTGAGTTCCAGATGTGTTTTCCCAGCTTCACATACTGTTTCCTGTCAGACAGGAAGTCTGTGATCCACCTGCAGGTGGAGTCAGGTACGCTCAGCTGGGAGAGCTTCTCCTGTAGCAGAGTAGAGATGATGGTGTTAAAAGCAGAGCTGAAATCCACAAACAGGATCCTGGCGTAGGTTCCTGAAGAGTCCAGGTGCTGGAGGATGAAGTGGAGGGCCAAGTTGACGGCGTCGTCTACAGACCTGTTGGCTCTGTAGGTGAACTGCAGGGGGTCCAGGAGAGGGTCAGTGATGGCTTTGAGGTGATTCAAGATTCAAGATTCAAGACAACTTTATTTATCCCTTGAAAGGCAACACACACATAACACATACAATAGAAACACAGAGAGAAAGTTGGCAGCTGTGTGCAAAATCTGCAATTTGTTGCATTAAAAAAAAGAATAACCTATACAAACAGCAGATGATATCATTCCTAGAAGGTACACAGTACCCAGATGCACAGTACAAACTAAACAGATTCATAAAGATAAATTTAACAACCGGACAGCAGAGGGGATAAAAGACTTGGAAAAGCGATTACCCTTACACATGGATAATTTTTTCTCATTTAATAAATTCAATTAAAATCTGCTTTTTGTATTTACTCAAGTTATATTTATCTGATATTAGAATGTGTTTGATGTTTGACAGACTCCTGACTGCAGTTATTTGTCATGGTTTTGTAGAGAAGACCCAAAATGCAGGAGCCTCCAACAAGGTGTTTTATTTAACAAAAGAAACGAAAATCTAAACTTAACTGAGTCCACAGGTAACAGGTCGGCAAGGCAGGAACAGGGAACGGAAACGAGCAGAGTAACAGCATGAAGAAACAAAGGAACCCGCAAACAAGAAGGGAAAGACAGGACTTAGATATACAAAGGAACAAACGAGGGACAGGTGCAAACAATCAGGGTAATAAATGGGGGGGAAGTAAAGGTACACAGCACGAAGACAAGATAGACCTTCAAAATAAGACAGGAAACAGAAAACAGAAGAAAAACCAAGAATATCTGCCATGGCCTACCAGACCACGACAGTTATTGCTGTTCAGGATGGAATAACGAGTTATTTGGTTTAGGGAGCTGTTACTGTTTCAATCAGAGCCAGATTGATTTGGAAAGATCCATCCATCCATCCATTACCTATACCCGCTTAATCCTCTGCAGGGTCACGGGGATCTGCTGGAGTCTATCTCAGCTCTCTTTGGGCGAAAGGCAGGGGTACACCTGGACAGATCACCAGTGATTTGGATAGATTTTTTTCTCCTAATAGATCAAATAATCAATTAAATACCTATTATGTTTATCTGTTTGATGTTAAATGTTGTGTCATTATCTGAAATATGTAAGCATGACAGGACAAAAGAAATGTGTGCGGAGGAAAAACTTTTCCACGGTTCTGTGGGAACCTTTTTTCTATGTCTGGATAACCTTTTTTCACCTCAGAACCCTTCTGTGTCATTTTTCAGCACGTAGGGTTGATGCTGTGACAGGATGTAAAATATATAATCTTTTCTTCACTCTAAGTTGTGTTAATAAAAGCTCTTGCTCTGAGCATCAAAAGCTCTCAGCCAGCGCTTGTGTCATGCCACTGACACCAAAGGACACTTTGGTGTCAGAGATGCTCAGAGCATCGGCAGAAGGCACCGGGACGAGTCAGAAACACTGTAATCCGTTAAACACTAAACCCAGCTGTCAGTTAAATGAGTTCAAATGTGTGGAAAGTTGGGTCCTTCTCTAACCGGAAGGCTGCTGGTTTGTTTTCCAGCTCTGCCAGATTTTGGAGCGTCCTTGAGGACACAAGAAACACTGGACACTGACCAGCAAACACACTAAAAAGAACTTCATAGAACCTTGACGAGGTTAAAAATACAGTTTAACTCTAAAATAATTTAGAACAAAAAGCTCCTATTTAAATGTACTTATCTAGTAAAATGTGTAACCTTTTCCTGAGAAATGTTCCCTTCAGAGCATAGGCTCAGCAAAAACAAGAAGGTAATCAGTCACAAAAAACGAGATGAAGTGTCGCATATCAAGAAAACATCAGTGTTAGTGAAAGTAAAGAATGATTGTAAAGTGTTTAGAAGAGTCAAACAAACACACTGAACAAATATCTGAAGCCCATCAGAGCTGGGTTAGGGTTAGTGTGATAGTGTCCATGTGTCTTCCATAAATGTAAAGGTGAAGGGTTTTAGGGTTCTGAAAGGTTTTCAGTTTTTGCTGGAAATAGGGCTGAGCGATTTTATCGATTCTGCGATATATATCGATATTTTATTTCCCCAGAGAGTATCGATTTTTCGATATTCTAAGCTCCCTTCAAAACCCCCGTGTCCCCCAAAGTGCAGGAAGAGCCATTAAGTCCTCCAGCCACTAGTGTCGCTGTAGAGCATCTCTAACAGGTTATCCAGAAGCTTCTTTCTCTTCCAGCTAGAGCTGAGCCAGTCAGGAGGATGGCGGCGAGTATAAACCCAGCACCTGCGTGCTTAAAAAAAGAGATGTGGGAGCAGTTCGGTTTTAAAAAGAAAAAGCAAAGCAAAGATTTAGACAAAAGTATGGCAGTTTGCAAGCTGTGTCACACAAACGTGAAGTACTCTGGAAATACCACCAACCTGTGAGCCCACCTGAAATGTCACCACCTGGACAAGGTAATGCTAACTGAGAGCTAGCCCAAGAAGTTGTGGCGTGATCCGAAACAAACCACGCTGGTTGCAGTGGCGGCTGGTGAAAAAAAATCTTGGTGGGGCTGGTGTGCCAACATTTTTCCCTGCCTAATCTAGCATAAGCATTAAAATGAACAGTCGGAAAATGACAACAGGTCCACAATAATAATTTAATTTCAGTTTCCAGTTTTAAATAAGAAGTAACAATTTACAGCTATATTAGACTTTATGCTATCAAATACTATACAATCAAGGGATAAATTGTCCCTCCGGAAGGATGCTGTGCAGCCTCTCTAATAAGATACCAGCTATTGAATCCGCACAGCTGTTGGGTAGCTTGATGAATCAATAGAACCGCTCCTGTATATTGTTGGGTCCATCAATGTACCTCAGTACCAGGACTAGCTGACATCAGTACCAGGACTAGCTGACATCAGTACCAGGACTAGCTGACATCATGTCCCCACATTGCTTATTCAAAAGCACCACAAAATTTAACACAGTTGATTATCTTGGACACAATATTACGGTTTTTATCTACCTCTTCATTGTGCCTTCTTTCAGTAATGTGGTGCCCATCATCTAGCTGCGTTGCTATGCTAATCTTTCCGAGCACAGCTAGCTTTACGCAGTTTTCCATGTGAAGCTTGGATCTCTCATGTTTCTTGAACCGTTCAGAGGTGTCAGTTAGTCCAGTCTTTGTCCAAGTCCAATCACATCTGTCACTTCTGAAGAGGATACAGGGAAACAGAAAAGTACATTAGCTGCTCCACAACCTGCAGCCACGTCTCAGGGATTAACCAACTCTGACAAAAACTCAGTTTGTATGATTTACCTTTCTCCTTCGTTTACTGGAAAATGTTAATTTCAGGCTTGTCAGGTCCCAGCTCCTTAACGAGAAGTTTTTTTCTCCGTCGTCCGTCTCACAAAAGGGAACATTAATAATGATTTCACCGAAGCTGCTCTTGAACTCCAGTTGTCGCCATCTCTCTTCCTCGTCGCCGTATTTTTTTTTCTCCCGACGTAGGACAGAGTCTGGGAGTCGCTCTACGAAATAAAACTACCGCTGGCCCTTCACGTAGCTCTAGCTCATAAACCTTCACGCATTTTACGTAGCAGTTGGGGCGACATTTCCAGCGCCCCATCGGCATTAAATTTGGTGACGTTGATAGGCCAATTATCAATCATTTTTCCCTAGCAACCATAACCGGATTGGCTATTTAGCTGCAGGTCAGGGACGCTTTGCCGAGCGCCCCGTGAGAGAATGACGCACTGTAGGTCGGTGGAAATTCACTGTTTAATTGCCTACTGTTTAAGTCCATTGCCTACTTTATTTGTCAGGATTTGAGACCGTATTCAGTGGTGGAAAACGCCGGCTTTAAGGGCTGTGTATACTCTTGTGGCAATGTGTTGCAATTATTTTGTCGCCAGTATGCCGCAGTTACTTTTGATTTATACTCAATTTTGAAGCACGTCTGCTCTATGTTATTCCACGCCACAACACAAGAGGGACAATCACGAACTAGCTAAACTTACAAAACTTATCTCTTGTGTTTTTCCACTTCCTCACTGTCTCGGCCGTATCCAGACCCACATTCATCGCAATCTCCCTCCATGAATTACTAGAATATGTGCTGTCTTTGTAGTGTGGAGAACGAGAATCGTACAGATGTGGGTACTTCCTCACTTCTTCGATGATGGGCTATTTTCTACGCGGATGTGGAATTGACCAATCAGAGGCCTCCTTTCTCTCCTCTCTGCGACACTGTCTGCAGTCACCTACCTTTCAGTTTAATTAATTCAAACCAAGTCATTGGAACACTCACAAGATGACACCAAAATCACTTTGTCCCGTTAAAATCTTTCAGAAAATGGTGTAAATATATCTTAAGATGAATATCGATATATATCGTATCGTGGGCCGAGTATCGTGTATTGTATCGTATCGCGAGATTAGTGTATCGCTACAGCCCTAGTTGGAAATGTTGCTTTTAAAGTCTGGTGGACTTAAGATGGCCGTCAGAAGCCTTCATGAAACCATGCAGGGATCCTGAAGCTCTGAGTTCCAGTATCTTCTTCACAGAACCTCTCCACACATGCTCCATCTCTTAGCCGTGTGAGTCGTGGTACCAGAACAAGGAATCTTCTGGTTCTTTGAAGTTAGTCTTGAGAGGATGCTCCCGCTTTTGTCTTCTACCTCCAACAGACCCTGAAGTTGCCTTTTTTTTTTTTTTTTTTTTCAAAAAGCTGTTTAGATTCTGGAAACAGGTTTGAAAATGTGTTTGTAGGAAATCCCACAGATATTTAAACCTATTCAATTTCAAAGGAACACTAAAAATCAAAGGCTGAAACGATTAGTTGAGACTAACTAGAATGTTTTTCCCCAAAAGTTGAACTTTTCCCCAAAGGAATGTTGTTTTTTTAGTTGTTTTCTAATCAGTGAACACCAGGGGGCAACACACACCACACACACACACACACACACACACACCACACACACACACACACTCTTAAACTGATTCACTAATGAAAGAAGTGAACTCCCATGATCCACATGCTCAGATTAACAGATAAAGTCACATGAGACTTATAAACTTATAAACTTATCCACTCACACCTCATTTCCACCCTTCCTCTGTTCAGTTCCTCTCCTTATTCCTGTCTCCTTGCCTCTTATTTCTTTTTCTTTTATCTTTTCTCCTTTCTTTACTTTTCTCCTTTTCCCACATTGTTTGAATATGCTGGTGTTAGGAGCTCCTTTTTTGGGGCTATAAGAGATGTGTGAAACAGACAGTTATGATAGACAACATGGATGAGTGGTGTGTTCAGCAGGGTTTGAACAGATCCTGATGGATTCTTTTGGTCGTACTGTCGTATCGTGATAACTGACTCAGAGGGGGATGGGGAGGGTAAACCCCAGACTAATATGAACCAATTGAAATATGGAGCACACCAGTCTGAGTTCAACTCCATGGAAGACACAGCAGGAGATAGATGATACCTGGAAGTTCAGGGCTAGTGGAGCTTCTGGAGCTGGAAGACTTAGTCCAGAGCGTCTGGAGCTGGAAGACTTAGTCCAGAGCTTCTGGAGCTGGAAGACTTAGTCCAGAGCTTCTGGAGCTGGAAGACTTAGTCCAGAGCTTCTGGAGCTGGAAGACTTAGTCCAGAGCTTCTGGAGCTGGAAGACTTAGTTCCTTAGTTCAGAGCTTCTGGAGCTGGAAGACTTAGTTCAGAGCTTCTGGAGAGCTTCTGGAGCTGGAAGACTTAGTTCAGAGCTTCTGGAGCTGGAAGACTTAGTCCAGAGCTTCTGGAGCTGGAAGACTTAGTTCAGAGCTTCTGGAGCTGGAAGACTTAGTTCAGAGCTTCTGGAGCTGGAAGACTTAGTCCAGAGCTTCTGGAGCTGGAAGACTTAGTTCAGAGCTTCTGGAGCTGGAAGACTTAGTCCAGAGCTTCTGGAGCTGGAAGACTTAGTCCAGAGCTTCTGGAGCTGGAAGACTTAGTCTTGGAGTCTGGAGAGCTTAGTTCTGGAGCTGGAAAGACTTAGTTCAGAGCTTCTGGAGCTGGAAGACTTAGTTCAGAGCTTCTGGAGCTGGAAGACTTAGTCCAGAGCTTCTGGAGCTGGAAGACTTAGTTCAGAGCTTCTCTGGAGCTGGAAGACTTAGTTCAGAGCTTCTGGAGCTGGAAGACTTAGTTCCAGAGCTTCCAGAGCTGGAGCTGGAAGACTTAGTTCAGAGCTTCTGGAGCTGGAAGACTTAGTCCAGAGCTTCTGGAGCTGGAAGACTTAGTCCAGAGCTTCTGGAGCTGGAAGACTTAGTTCAGAGCTTCTGGAGCTGGAAGACTTAGTTCAGAGCTTCTGGAGCTGGAAGACTTAGTCCAGAGCTTCTGGAGCTGGAAGACTTAGTCCAGAGCTTCTGGAGCTGGAAGACTTAGTTCAGAGCTTCTGGAGCTGGAAGACTTAGTTCAGAGCTTCTGGAGCTGGAAGACTTAGTTCAGAGCTTCTGGAGCTGGAAGACTTAGTCCAGAGCTTCTGGAGCTGGAAGACTTAGTTTTCAGAGCTTTCTGGAGCTGGAAAAGACTTAGTTCAGAGCTTCTGGAGCTGGAAAGACTTAGTTCTGGAGCTTAGTTCAGAGCTTCTGGAAACTTAGTTCCAGAGCTTCTGGAGCTGAAAGACTTAGTTCAGAGCTTCTGGAGCTGGAAGACTTAGTCCAGAGCTTCTGGAGCTGGAAGACTTAGTTCAGAGCTTCTGGAGCTGGAAGACTTAGTCCAGAGCTTCTGGAGCTGGAAGACTTAGTTCAGAACTTCTGGAACTGGAAGACTTAGTTCAGAGCTTCTGGAGCTGGAAGACTTAGTTCAGAGCTTCTGGAGCTGGAAGACTTAGTCCAGAGTTTCTGGAGCTGGAAGACTTAGTCCAGAGCTTCTGGAGCTGGAAGACTTAGTTCAGAGCTTCTGGAGTTCTCACAGATTGTGACTGGAAGACTTACAGCCAGTGTCCATCACACTTGATAAAGCCATTGTGTTATTTTCTCCTGATGCATCTAGTATCAGAAAGGGAAATGTGAAAACCACAGAGGAGAAGCTGATGGAGCTTTGCAGGTTTCCTGGTATGAAGGCGGAGGATCTTGAGAGCAGAGATACTTCGGTTTGCTTGTCTGTGTTTATGCTTTTTCACAAAGTAGAAAGCTTAAATCACCTCAGACGTAGATGTAAGGGTTAACCCTAACCCTAACTTTAAATTTTAAGGTGCGGTCAGTTGCAGTGGACACGTGGCCTGAGTTCCAGCCTGAACTGGAGCAGGAGACCACTGGACAACTACAGGACCGAGAGAGGGCTGTCATCTCCGTTCAGCCTGAACTGCATCATCTCAGGTGATTGGCTCTGTGTTGCCCTCCCCCTTCCCCCCCCACCACCACATGTCTCTAACATCCACACACACCAGCTACAGTCAGAAAGCTTCCACGCTCAGATGGAGACTCTGCTGTTTGTTTGGGGTTTTTACCTCCACGCTTTCAGCTGTTGGAGCAGATGAAAAGCCTGAGAGGGGACGGCGGCAGAGGAGGTGAGAAGCTGTCGTCTTGTCCAGGATGTGGAGTAGTTTCCTGAGTCGAGGTAGGAGTTTCAGTCTGCAGTCTCCTTTCTGACTTTGGTGTTTCCTTCACTGTGTTGGTTAGTGAGGTGTTTGTAGATGGAGGTTGAGGATCCCACAGCCCAAAGGTCATGACCTTGACTCAAGCCTGACGTTGACCTGGTTGACCTGAGGTTGCAGGCTGTTGTTAAGTCTGAATATGGAGTCTCTGCTGCTGAGACGTCTGTTCAAAAGACACAATCAGAGGAGGATCCATACAGATCAAGACCAGTGCTGTTTTCTGTTTTATCACTGGATTAAAGTCAGTTACATTTTTATTGAATGTAATCTAATATAACAAAAACACCCCGAATGGAAAGATCTGAAGCTGTAGAAACGGGCTGAAGGGAAGGATTTCTGTTGACTGTCTGAGGAGATGACATGATGACAGATGAAGGAAAACGATTGTGACAGCTGCTCTCATGGTGATGTCATGTTTCAGGCTTTTGTACCAGAAATCATTAGGATTTCTTTTTTTAAAGATTTTATGATGATTGGATTTGTCAGAATCCTTTTCACCACATGACATTTTGTTCAACGTTTAGACAAACGGCATTTATAGTTCAATAAGCTAACACAAATGAGAGTTTGTCAGTTCATTCATAAACATCTGTTCACAACTGGAGGATTGTTTCTGAAACATTTCAGCATTTCCACTCAGGATTCATGTGTCCACAACACTAATTCATGTCATGTTTCATGGTGAGGATGTTTAGGCCAGAATGTTCTTAACCTAAAAACAACATGGATGCTCTTCGTGCTTCCACGTGATTCTGGGACAACATCCACCGTTAGAGAGATAAAGGTCCATTGAATCTGTGTGCATCTCTGGCAGTCGTCCTGGTCTCAGTAGCGTGACCGCTGTGATTACCGACGCGCTGCTGCTCATCACAGCTGAACATTCATGAGACGTGCTCGACTCTGCTGCCCCGACGTTGCCACATTTATTTAAGATGGTTAACTTCTCTCAGCTGCAGAGAATCAGAACCAACACCTGATTGTTTGATCTTCCATCGGAGCACCGATCCCATGAACATTTGATAAATGTCATGCAGATCATTGTGACTTCAATATCTAGAAGTATCCTGAACTCACTGCTGCTCCTCTGATGAAGAACCTCTAAAACTAAACTTCCCCTTTTCACGCTGAGACGTCCAACCATCGATGTGCTGTTGGTTTAATGTGTCCTTATTAACATTAAGAGAAACAAAAAAGAAAGAAATATAGATCAACTTATAACAAAGAATGACTTTATTAACATTGTTTTCTAGTCTGTAAAGATTTAAAGTGCATCAGTCCCACCGTAGTCACAGTGAAGCTAAGCGCTACATCAGCAACGTCATATTTCCGTCCGTCTGAACTTTCTGGTGACTTTCGTTCGTCTCATTATCTCCGTCTCTCTTCTCCTTTCTTTTTTATCCCTGTTAAATATTTTTCTGTGGTGTCTCTTGAGGGTTTGTTTACTTCATATCTCCTGCTCTGTCCTGTGTGCGCACATGTCGTGCAAAAAAAAAAAAAAAACAAAAAAAAACAAAAAAACAGACACAATATAGCTAACACTCCCTGAACGCACTGTGATAATGAGAGCGCCACTGCCCCCTACTGGAGTACATGTACAATTACCTTTTATTCCAGTATGGCAAAAAAAAAAAAAAAAAAAAAGACTTGTTCTCCAGGGGTCACACACGCCCCCCCCGGCATTGAACCGCGCCCCCCCAAGGGGTCACGCCCCACTATTTGAGAAGGACTGGTTTAAATGTATGTAGTTTATTTTTCTTTTCTTCTTCTTTCTGCTGACTCTCAGACTGGGAGTGGCTGCTGTTGGTGTGCGTGTTTGTGTGTTCATTTTGGATGAAGAAGATCTGAATGTGACCTACTTAGACACTCACTGAGGCTTGTTATGCTAATGTGTGTTTTTGCTCTGCATTATAATAATGCAGCGTGATGTCTGCTGCTGCTGTCAGCAGATCCACTCTCTCCCATCGCTCTGTGGACGAGGACTGTTGAAGAAGCTGATGGAGGTGGTGGGACGGCTTCTCCTCCCTGTAGCTGTGTTCATATCCAGTGTTTGTTGTGCTTCTCACTCAGAGTTTTCTGGTTGTGGATCGTGGACTGTGTTGTAATCTGTTGTGTCTGGTAATGGTCTGTGGGTCATCTGGTACTGGGCCGCAGAGAAAAAATAATCCACTTCCATTATTACTGTTTGATTTATTATCCGAGTCTAAATGATGTTTTATTTTAAATAACCAGATTCTCTCCGTTACATCCGTCTATGACTCTCGACACATGACCAGACTTCCAGACCCGTGTCTGGGTCACGTGACACGTTTTAACCCCCAAACTGGTAAAATTAGTAAAAAAAACAAACGTCTTCAGAAAGTATCTTTGCTGGAGAGGATGTTACAGATGTTCTGTTGTTACGAGGACACTTCAAATAAAGTTGCACCGGAACACAAAGAGAAAGACACAAAGAACACATAAATGTTTTTATGCCGGTCCTATCACTTTATTTTGCTGTATTTATCTGCTGCTGGTCCGTGAAACTATTGTCTGACATTAAACCGGTCCGTGGAGCAGAAAAGGTTGGAGACCACTACTGTAAAGGACCCAGATTCCACTCCACTCCACTCATACCCACCTGAACCTGCTTAGTGACGAATGAGTGGAACATGAAGGACAGATGATGCAGCTGAATTTGTTTTTGGCATTAGGGAGGTGAGATGATCGATGTAAATATTCTGACAACCAGAGGGAGGTTAGCTTCACTCAAACACTGGAAATGGAGGAATACGAGTACCGCCTATCAGAGCTAAAGCGCACAAGAGATGTGAAACTTTGAAGATCTAAAAATTAAATCAAAGCTCTTCGTTAATGATTTGATGCATTTCTTCAACAGTTTAATGGTTTCAGGACCAGTGAGTGTTCAACATTAGTGCTGTATGTTAAATATCTGTCAGTCATCACAGAACTTCACAAATCACACCTGATGATAACTTGAGCTGTAGTCATGGTTCAGGTCAGCCATGACGGTCTCAGTGTTGTGAGTCAAGTTGGTGTCACTCCATGTCTCTTGTCTGCTTTGTTTCCTGTTTTACTTTGAAGGTCTGTCTTGTCTCCGCTGTTTTGTGCTTTGCTTCCTTCCCGGTGTTATCTTGGTTGTCTTCTTGCATCTCGTGAGTTTTTCCTGCTGGTTTTCCTTTGTGTAAGTCTATTCTTGTGTCCCATAAGAGTTTTTTCTGTTTTACTCCTGGATTTCTGTTTGGATTGCCTGTGTGGACTTTTGGTTAAGTTTGGACTTTTGGTTTTTGTTTATTAAATATCTTTTCGTGCGAACTCCTGCGTTTGGGTCCTCCATCCTGCTTCATATCATGACAGCCGCTTTACTCACTGAGACCTTTCATATTACTTTAATTAGGCTCCAAAATGCTGGAGTTTCTTGTGAGAGCTTTTACTGCAGCTTTAATGTCTTCAGCTGTGGTAAAGCGTGGTGTCCTCCACCATTCAGGAGTTATCTCCACTGATCTCTCCCGGAGGTGGAGGACAGGAACTGGAACAGGCTTACTGGCTTCTACATTCCAGGAACTGAACAAGAAAGAAAGAAAGAAAGAAGGCAAAGGGGTGTTTATTGTTCTCTAGAAAAGCATTAGCAGGAGTAGAACAGTGAAGCTGCATATCCTCAAACATCCTCTACATCCGTCTGCTCTTCTTTTGACATGTGTGGAAGCTGTGCAGCTTTATTGGTCTACTAAAGCCATAAAATCACCAATCACAGATCAGACTGTGTGAACTGTCAATGCGGTCGTCCACATCACTGCATCTTAAGAGTCAGACACGTTAACCTCCAGGCTGGGTTTTACTTGTTTAACTCCTACTTGCTCAGAAAGACTGTGTGCTGATATTATGTGGACATTCTTTACACTTACAGGAAAAAAAACATCACACTGACAGATCCAGCCACAGATTTAATAAGGTGGGCCGCCCCGGTAGCGCAGTAGCTAGGGCAGGTGGCCCATATACAGAGGCTACAGTCCTCGTGCGGCTGGCCGCGAGTTCGACTCCCAGCTCGTCGGTCCTTTGCCGCGTGTCTTCCCCGTTCTCTCTGCCTGTCTCTCTCCACTATCAATAAAGGCCACTAGTGCCAAAAAAATCTTAAAAAAAAAAAAAAAAAAAAGATCTAATAAGGTTGTTTTTACTTTTTAAGCAGCTCTTCATACGTTCGTACTCATGTAATCTGACATAAAAGTTGGATTTGTCTTTTATTTTTTCCACTCTTTTGAATCTGTTGTCATGTTAACTTTTGTGGTAGATTTTGGAGAAATTTTCCAGTGTAGCAGACAGCGGGATCGGCACACTGCTAAACACTTAACTGATTTAATTTAGCCAGCACGAGTAGGTTTATATGGTGGTTAAAATGTGGTTTATGTGTTCTCACACAGTGAATCATCATGTTACAATTATGTTACCGTCATGTTACAGTCGTGTTACTGTCATTGTACCGCAGTGTTACCGCAGTGTTACTGTCATGTTACTGTCGTGTTACCATCATGGTACTGTTGTGTTACAGTCATTTTACTGTTGTGTTTCTGACATGTTACCGTCGTGTTACTGTCATTGTACCATCCTGTTACCGCAGTGTTACTGCAGTGTTACTGTCGTGTTTCTGACATGTTACCGTCGTGTTACTGTCATTGTACCATCCTGTTACCGCAGTGTTACTGCAGTGTTACTGTCGTGTTACTGACATGTTACCATCGTGTTACTGTCATTTTACCGCCGTGTTACTGTCATTGTACCATCGTGTTACTGTCATTTTACCGTCTTGTTACCGCAGTGTTACCACAGTGTTACTGCAGTGTTACTGTTGTGTTACTGACATGTTAACGTCGTGTTACTGTCATTGTACTGTCATGTTACAGCAGTGTTACAGCAGTTGTTACCGTCATGTTACAGTCGTGTTACCATTGTGTTGCTGTTGTGTTACAGTCATTTTACTGTTGTGTTACTGTCATTGTACCATCGTCTTACCACAGTGTTACCGTCGTGTTACTGTCGTGTTACAGTCATCTTGCCATCATGTTACAGTCATGTTACTGTCGTGTTAGTATTGTATCACTGTTTTTTTTTTTTGCACGGACATGCGCACACACAGCAGGAGATATGAAGTGAAATAAACCTCAAGAGACACCATGGAAAATATTTAAGAGGGATGACAAGCCAGTCAGCAGTCAGCAGACAGTGAAATATGACGTTGCTGATGTAGCACTTGGCTTCACTGTGACTACGGTGGGATTGATACACTTTAAATCTTTACAGACCAGAGCATTGGAGCGGAGCGGATTTATTTTTATGTGAGTGCTGAGCGGGTTTTAAAATTGGTTGGAACGTGCTCAGGAGCGGCAATTATGTCCGCTCCGAGCCGCTCCAAGCAGCTCGGTGCACACGGCACTGCGTGCCAAATCAAAGTCATGTTTACATTTGAGCATGCTCCACAGTAGATTTAGACCCTACACCTGTGCGGTTGTGGGTTGGACAAACGGCTGCGCGTGCGTGTGCGCGCTCAGCACTGAAGCGTTCCCATTGGTTGATTTAACTGACGAAGGGCGGGCATCGCATTTTGTGATAGCTGTATCTTAGCTAATAAGTGACTGATATGAATGTACAGTAGGCTACTAATCATGAATCGTGTGGACTACTTAATAACTGTTCGATTTTGGACTTTACGCCTTGAGGAGAAATTGGAAATTAAACGTTTGGGACCACATCGACCAGATGACTTTACCATATCTCAAGAAGGTAAAGATAAAACAAGATCCTTCAACCAGGAGTGGTTCAAAAGGAAAACGTGGCTAACAGCTAGCATATCAAAAAAAGCCCTGTTCTGCTTTCCATGTCTTCTCTTTGGAGGGGAAACTGTCTGGACAACAACCGGATTTAAAGACTTGAAACACCTGTCAGAAAGGCTGGTAAAACACGAACGTTGTGCATCGCATGTGCCAATGACAAGCACTGAATCTGAGAGCAGCAGAAAATAATTGAGAGGCACTGCCCTAACCCTAACTGACAGAGCTTCACAGAGCAGATGGATGATGACCCTAAACGCACTGAGAAGATAGCTGATGGTTGTCTTCAGTAATCTGAACTCAAAAGAGCAGCTTTTCATTTCCTGAAGACAAAACTGAAGACAGAAGGAGGCAGCAACCAGCAGCAGCTGAAGGAGGCCGCAGTGAAGGTCTGGACGAACATCTCCAGGAGGAAACTCAGATTCTGATGATGTCCATGATGACATGATGGAGATATCCATAATGATGTGAGGATGACGTCCTCCTGACTGGACAGGATTTTTATCATAGTGTTAAAAAAAAAAAAATTGTAGTATTTCGTAAAAATTCTGCTTATATTTAGTTATGTCATTTTGTCCAAATACTTCTAGATTCTGTAAGCATTGTTTTTAATTTCTAGATGTAAAATACTATATTTTGGTGAAACCTCTTTAATTATGGCTGAATGGATATACTCTGAACACATCTGGACTGTTTTATTTCTGCTCCATTTTGGTGGTTTATAAATGTAGACTCATAAAAACTAAATGGACAAGCCCCTGACTAGTCAGTACTACACTGCTTCTTATGTTCACCTTAAATCCAGGTCTTCAGCCTGAAACTGAAGATTCAGCATCATGGTATAAAGATCTTCCACAATCAAGAGTGTGAAAAAGACCTCAGAAAATGAGTAAAACAATACCATCACAAACAAACACTGTCAGAGAAGAAGAGTGAACCATCAACAACTGCTTCCTGATCTCAACACACTCAGCAATGTTTCCAGCAGGGTCATTTCATCTTCATCCTTCAGGGGACTCTAACCCTAAACTAACGCAGTGTTTGACTGGGTTCTGTCTGTCTGGTTGGTTCTTCAGGGATACAGTTTCCTTCTCTGGAGAAAACAGTAGCGTGGAGTATTAGGAAGTAACACACAGTCACAGAAGCACACACCTGACGGTGACGCTTCAGGCTTCAGATAGTGATGACACATGCCACTATTCCACCAGTCACCTGATATTCTCCCTCCCTCTCACAAACAGCCGCAGCGATGGGTGTGTTGGCCTTTCTCCAGTTTGTAAAAGTACGACAGCTGTTGAACACAAGTGAATAGACCTGAACAGAATCAGACACAGAGAGAAGAACATTTGAAAGGCAAATGTGGACTGAGATAAAGATAATAAGATACCTGCTGAAGGTAGGAGCCTGAATTAAAACTCTTCATTGACATCGTCCTCTTCCTCAGTCTGCAGCAGCTCCTGCCACTCATTTATGTATAACTGTTGATTCACTTTAAGTCTATGATTTTAAATCACTCCTGACATCCAGATCAGCAGCAGATGTTTCTCTGTAGAGCTGATAAATCCATTATGAAGCTGCAGTAACAGTGTGGATGTTTATACAGTCATGGAAAAAATTATTAGACCACCATTTTTCTTCACTTTCTTGTTCATTTTAATACCTGGTAACACTAAACGTCATCATGTGACTAAAACAGACAGAAAAGAAAACACTGAATGCATAAAAGCAGTGTTTTTGGCAGTACAAACGCCATAGCTATTGATGAAAAAACTTAAGTGATTTAGGTTATAATCAAGAAAACCATGGAAAATGGAAAGATATCAAACTCTTATGAGCAATCTTTGTGGTTATTGTTATGTTTGTCCAAACAAATTGTACCTTTAGTTGTACCAGACATTAAAATGAACAAGAAACTGAAGAAAACAAGGGTGGTCTAATGATTTTTTCCATGACTGTATGTATTTGTGTTTTTACCACAGAAATGTTCTCCTGGTTTTTACCACAGGACACCCAGCAGTCCAAATCATGTTTAGATAATGCACATGATGGAGCGGGATGAAATGTTCGTCCTCAGTCCTGCAGTCCACCTCTGCTCGCAAATGTGTTGAGCTTCAATGCTTCTCTTGGATCTTTGATTGAGCAGGATGATTCATGTGACAGCAGCAGATCATCCTGCTGTCATCACTTGAGTCAAGTAAAAGCCTGCAGAGTCATCATCTGATGACTCTGGACGAACGACACGCTCAGCCAGCATGCAGCCAGCCTTCTGAACAGACGCGATTGATCAGCTCAGCTCGGAACTAGAAGTGGACCACAAACAGAAACCAGAGTCTTGTCCCTCACCTACAGATTCAGCATGTATTTATGTTCAGATATCTAGTTAAAACACAGAACAACTGAGAGCTACTAAAATCTGCTGCTGCCTGTAAAAATGGCTCAAAATGAACCCCAAAGGTGGCGCCACAGAGGAACACATCAGAGTGGTTTAAACGATGAAGGAGGACTGAAACCTAAATAAAGTACCAAGTCGTAAGTGATCTGCTCAAGCCGGCTAACATTCTGTAACTGAAAGTGTTGAACTCAGTTGGATCTATAGACGGAGAGTCCTGCAGGTCCGATCAGTTACCAGACATCCAACAGCCAAACACACACAACACTTTTTCCTTCATCGGAGTTTCCACGTTGCGCTAACTGCGAGCGTAAAAATGTGTTTGTGTGTGAGAGCGTGAGGAGTGTGAATGCCATAAATGACCGTGACTGAGGCCAGAATCATAAATCTTAGTGATGCTGACCAGCAGGACGCGACAAATGAGTTTAATCTCAGCAGCTGCTGAAGTCAGCCAAGGATGGACCAGGTGGTGTGCTGGGATTAGTTTCACGTGTAAAACTGTGGATAGGGATGATTTTGCAGGGATTTAAGACAGCAAAGGTCAGAGATATTTTCGTTGAACATTTACTGATAAATGCATTCAGCTGGTGAAGCATCATCAGAGTTGATAATGAACTCACCCGAAGGTTTCGAGATCACATGACCGGTAGTGATCATATTGGAGTTTGCTGTCTTTAAGACTTATCTTGCCATGTCTTGCTCTTTGTAGAATTATACATTTAAAAGGGTTAGGCTTAGGGTTAAAACTCCCTTTTTTTAAGCACTTGTAGTAAAATGAGGCAGGAAGGTGGGGCAGAGAGTGTGCAGGAAGACGCACAGACCAGGAGAAGAACCAGGGACTGCTGCAGGACTAGAGCCAAGCGCTTTAAACCGCTAAGCTAACCAGCAGCCCAATTAAAACCTCTTTTTCAACTCATAAACTGACTTTCTCAAATGTAGGTTCAAATCTTTTCTAAAACCCTCTGACTTGTTTACACACAGTCTCCGTAGGTTAGCATAATGTTCATGTATGAGTCGGAGGCTGCTGGTGATGTGTCATGGCCTGGTCGCCATGGCACCCCTGTCTTTAGTGGTTCCTGTTTTACTTTGAAGGGTCTGTCTTGTCTTCATTGTTTTGTGCTTTGCTTCCTCCTTCTTGTTACCTTGATTCCCTGCAGTCCAGTGTTGATGAACTTCTCCACTATGGACCAGAGCTCGCTAGCCAGCTATAAGCCTGCCTTGTTGTCTACAAATATATATGGCCCTGGATATTTTTTTTTTGTTAGGTATAAGGTGAGGCTTGTGATGTTAACGTCACATTATTAATTATATTAATACAATGCTGCGACTGTCTCATGTTAACAAAGCTCTGGTGACGGACAGACCTACGGACCAGAGCTAATGCTAACAGAGAACTCATCTCCTTCCTTGCCGCTAAATCATATTATTACTTTTACTAAACGGTGGTTAAATCAATCATCTAATAAACGAAGTGAACTTACCTTGGAGTAAATGTAGGTGTGTTTTGTAACTTTCCCCACGTTGAGTTGCTTCTGAACCACTGAACCACAGCCTGCATTTTTCCAGCGTTTGTTTCAGCTTGGGAAAGAGAATAAAAATGTCTCCTCCAAACGTTCTGGACACCTTGAGTCACTGTTGCAGGTCCCCAGCAGCTATATTTCACCATGGTGTTATTATAATATAATATTAACACTGATGATACACATTGGAAAAATAGAGAATTAACACAGTCCTTAACGCAGGAGCAGCAAGTTTGTCCAACCTAGCAACAGTAACTAGGGAGGGGGCGGTGCCTACCGAAAGGTCAATTGTTCTGAACGTAAGAACTAAAACTTACGGTGAGACTTCTTTCCATGACTATGGCCCTCGTCTGTGGACCAGCCCACCAGAGGATCTCAGGGACTAGTGATGTGTTTAAAAAGAGCCTCAAGACCATGGGCGGAGTTTGCGGGGGGGCAGGGGGAGCGATGCTCCCCCTGGTGGCTGAAATATGTAATTGCATTGTCAACGAACTGGCAAAAATAAATAAATGTTTTTGACCGTAATGTTTTTTTTAAGTCCAAAATAAACTGCAGTATATTGTGACAGTTAAATGAATCATGTTATATTTTGTTTCTTAATACATTTAACATCATTAACATTAACATTCATAACATCTACTGTGTACTGTATCCTGTTGCAACTACTGGTTTTGAACATCATCTAATCTTGGACTTCATGGTTTCGTGGTGAGTGTATCTTGTGTGCCATCATGTGCGCGCGAGTTTGCACATATGTGTGCATGCGCGCCGGTTCGCGTGAGAGTGCGCCCGTTTGTTGAAAGTGCTTAACAATTTTTGCCCCCCCGACGCAAAAGTCAAACTACGCCTATGCTCAAGACCTTCCTTTTTAGTTTAGCATTTGACTGAATGTTAGTTCCTCTTAATTCTTTAATTTATTGTTGTTTTATTAATCATTATGTATTTATCTATTTTATTTATTGATTGATTGGTTTATTTTATTAAGTTCTTTATGTGCATTTTTACTATTGCTATTTGTCTTGAGCTTATTTGATATTTGTTCTGAAATTTTATTTTATTATATTTAGTTATTTTCATTTAGTTAATTTCACAATTACTCCAGTGTTTACCTCAATGGGGATCTTTCACGCTGGGGGCTCTGCCTGCTCTGTCTGAGGGGCTGTTGCCATGGTGATCACCCTTGTTACCAGCCAGAGTGTAACAGTGGAGAACCAGGCCTCTGTTGAGCTTTTCTCACACAATTTGAGGTCCAATTCTGCTTACAACCAACATCTTTCCCTACAGCCGAAAGGGCAAAGTTTGTTTTGCTTCTCTTCAACAGTCGAGCCTGCCTGTAACCCTAACCCTGTAACCACCAGGGGTCTGCTGTGCGACCTTCAAGGATTTCGGGAATGAGCTATCCTGGATTTGGTCTGGGCAGTGTTTAGTCTGGCCCAAGGTGACAGATTGGTCATAGATCACATTAAGTTCAGGTCCCTGTCTGCGGACAGTGAGTGAAGCAGTTATAAGACCATTTCTATCTTGGCCCGTCAGATTGACTCAAGGATGCTTTAGTGCAGTAGCCCAGACCTCAGACCCGAGGCAGCCGCATCAGCAGGACACCTCTCAAAGCCGTGAATTGGTTCCCCACCTCACTAGACTGCTTTTACTGCTCTCGATGACTCAGGTGCTGATACCAACTTCAATGACTTGACCCTTGCCAAGAAACTTCACCGACATATTGCTCCTCTGCCACAAACCCTTCAAATCAGATCCCTGAAGGATCAGTTGATTCATAAGCCAGAGTAGCCTCAGAAATCAGGTCGTCTTTTGTGATCGCAGATGATGGAGCTTGCTTCCCCATCACATCACACACACACCTCTGTAGCCTACTCTTTATGCACCTCCCCAGCACTGTAGGTGACCGCAGACAGTGCCGCATAGCAGTTGCAGAGCTGAGAAAGGAAGGCTTGATGAAGTCAAGTTCTACCTTTGTGATTTCCGGCTTCCGTTCTCCACACTACAAGGGGCTTTTTCTAGTAATTCATGGAGGGAGAATTGCGATGAATGTTGGGTCTAATACAGCTCTTTGAGACGGCGAGGAAGTGGAAAAAACGCAGAGATAAGTTTTGCAACAACGACGTACATGGGGCGAAAAAAGCTGGGGATCACGCTGACCGCGCATCAAAAATTGATAAATCAAAAAATAACTGACATTGCCGAAAACAAGCTAACTGTGAGACACATTGCTGCGAGAGTATACACAGCCCTTCAGTCCAGCTAAGGACCAAGCTGCTGCCCATTTATTTAGAAATTCATTCATAGGCAAAACTTACTTTCCATGTCAGACTGTCCTCTTCATCATCTTGTCTTGGGTATTCTATGGCTTGAACTCCATAACCCCAACCTTGGTTGGCACACTGGGAAGGTCCTGGACTAAAACATGTCTTGTCTTGCTTCATGTCTCCACTCTGATCTTTCACCCTTTTCCCCCACTGAGGATCCTGAAACCAATTATCCTGACACCCCCAAAGTGCCACAGCCATGCCTTAACCTGAAAGAAGTTTTCAATTAGTCTTGTTTCCCCTCTCTCCTGCCTCACAGACCTTATGATTACGGTCCCTTGCCTCCTAAAGGCCACTTGTTGTAGTTTTTTTTGGATTTTTTTTTGTCTGCCATGTTAAAGTACATGTCTTTCAGCTGGGATCATTCGCCCCTCCTCTTTGTCCAACCCTGAGTTCCCTTCCATTGTCCTTTCATTGACACCTCTGACTCCGGGGTCAGGGCCATCTTGTCAAAGAGGACCAAACACGATGATGAGGTCCATCCTTGTGCTACCCATCATCATCGTCTCACCCCCGGCTGAGCGGAACTATGACGTGGATAACCGGGAACTGCTGGCAGTTAAATTTGCATTTTGAAAAATGAAGGCATTGGTTGGAGGGGGCTAAACAACCGTTCCCAGTGCCTGCTGACCATTAAAAGCCTGTTAGCTCCACGCAGCAAAGTGGTTCAACCCCCAACAGGCCTGCAGGTTTATCTTCTTTGAACACTTTGATTAGATTAATCTGGTTCCTTTTTTTTTTTTCTTGTTTTACCACAGTTATCCAGCACCAGGCCTGTGTCAGTCAAGAGATATTTACCGGCTTTACTGCAGTAAATGAGGTGTCTGAAGCGTCTCTGAAGCCAGAGTGTGTTTACATGCAGCCCCATCTTTAGCAGATATTCTGGCCAGGAACCAACAGCCTCAGATGAAGCTCAGTGGCTCAGTGCTGGGTTCTTGGCTGGTTTTCATACAGTTTCCATGTGGATCAGTATTTATAGCAGCTTCTTAGAACAGAACCCTACTGTAAGGGAGAGGGTTACGGTGTGTAACCAGATCTCAGAGGACAGAAGTACAAAATTAAGATGACTCTGTCACCATGCTGTCCATCATTCTCACGCATACTGAAAAATAGCTCAAATTCTTCCAGATCATAAATAAAACAGGAATATGTCCATGGGTGAAAGGGACTCTTCTCAGCATTTGAATTTATACTGTTAAGCTCCAAATATGCAGAATAAGATCAGAGGGCATGTGACTGTGGTGTCAGTGAATGCTAAAACAGTCACTGGAAATGAGCAGCAGTGAGGCAGCTCAGGTTTTCTCAGGCTTTAAGGGTCTTACAGAAGACACAAATAGTCCTGCAGAGTATCTGTAAGGGGATCCAGACTTGAAGTGGTTTAAGATGTCCTTGAGGAGCTTGAGAGGTTCATAAAGAAGCTTTGATGGTCCTTCGTTCTGAATGTGAAGCACAGGTGCTGACAGCTGGAAGACAGTCAGGATGAGAAGAAGAGCAGAGAGCTACTTGAAGGTGTCCTTGAAAATAAGTACCAGAATGAGGTCCGGTGGTCTCTGGCTGTTTTTTTGTTGTTGTTGTTTGTTTGTTTTTGTCATAAGGTTATTTAACTGGTTCACTTGGTTCTTGTCCTGTTCAGAACCTTTAGATAGTGACTTCTTTTTTCTGGTAAATCAATATCAATCTAACAAAAAAGTTCTCCAAAGAGTCAAGGCTGATGTTCATCTATCTGTTCATGACTAGCTCTGTGCTTCCCAGCGGCTACCAGTATATTTCTATTAGTACACTGTAATTTACTACTGACAGTTTCGGTTTAACTAATGTTACATCTTCATTGCCAATGTGTGATTGAAGGCATAGCTTTCATTCTGGAGCTCCGCCAAACTGTCACATAACCTCACCTTTAAAAATAGACACTAACGTGTATTTACTCGCGTGGATAATCCCTCAGCTGATCGCCGCTGAACCAGACGGCCATCTGAGCGCTGGAGTGTTTGATTACAATACTGTCGTGAAGCCAATGATGACCTGCAGTCATGAAAACAGACACTGACTCTCAGATCTGCTGTTTGAGCGTAACACCACTGGACCACACACACCGTCCTGAAAGCAAGCACACATCAACTCGTACAGGGGCCAGAACTGGACTTCAGCGCCTGATCATTTAGATTGTTAGTATGTCTGGGTTCTGATGGGCTACAGTGAATTACTATTGATTAGAATGGACTATGCTATTTGAAATAGTTATAAAGGGTTATAAGGTCATTCTACAAGGTCTGTATGATTTTTAGCATGGATTATTGGGATATCGATGACATCATCCACCTTCCCTGGTATTCAAACAAAACCCTGCCACACATCGAGCCGGCATATTGCAAAAAATGAAGGAGTTTTGCTCGGAAAAATTCAACACAAGCACAGTTTACTCCTGCTGGCGATGCAAACGGCTGCAACACAAGCCTTGCAGGTTCTCCATGTGACGTCATATCCGCCGTCTTCCCCGGCTACTTGAGGGCTGGCCGCTCAATCGATTTTTGTCAGTGGCGTGTGATTCAAAACAAGTTCTCGTCAACATTCTGACGTTCAATGTTTCAATGTTATACATCATTCTATTCAGGAGAGTGCGCCCAAATTCTTCATTTTAAACATCATTTTTGGTGTCAGGAGCCCTTTAAAGCATTTGCAATCGGGTTGGTTAAGGTTGTATATGAAAACTGCTATGGAAGATAAACAGTAGTTTAACATGAAATATACACATTTTAAAAGGTTTTCTGGATGTTTCGAATGTCACATGATACACTTAATGTATCATGTGAGTCGGTGAATTATGGTTAATCCAGAACAGCTAAATGGCTTGAATGGGCTACAATGAATCCAGAATTATTTATAATGAAGGATCAATTTTTCCAGATCAGTCCCAGTTTTTTACTGTAAAGCGCAGTTAAAACAGTTGCAGTGTAGTTGAGCTTTAGTTCATCATCTGTGGTGACATTTTCATTTAGAGTCTTTAAAAATTTAGATTGAAGTTTTTGTGAAATCAGTTCTACATCATTGAGGATGTTCTAGAAGGGATTTAAACATTAATACAGCAGTGTCAGTGTACATTTACACCAGGCCTGGGCAAGGACAGATGTGCAAAACTGAGAGCAAACCGCTCTTTTTAATGCCAGCTGTAATAGTTGTTGTGTGTGAAGGGAGATGTGATGTATCTGGTGGGACTCCTGTTCAGGTTTTTCAAGTTCTTCCTGCCTCTTTAATGGACCTAAAGGAGATCTGAGCTGCTCTTATTGGCCCTGCGGCAGCTGGACACACATGAACTCATTATGTGAGCCACTTATGCACCTTCGTCTCTTCGTATTAATGCCTTCAGCTGCCTCCAGCGCGTTTAGTCCCATATGTTCCTGATGATGTTGCTGTCTCTATCTGCTCAGGTTGTAAGACCACTGAACCCTCCATCTTTGGAGGTAAAAATCTCTACATTTCCTGACTCCATGGTCGTAACACAAATAGTGATTTTATTTTTGTCATCTTGATTCAGTCGACTCACTGTATGTAGTTTCATATCTGGTATCTGTCAAAATGAGATTTTGGTTATTTTATTGTAAATAATTTTATATTTCTTCATTCACAGCAGCTGATTTTCTGAAACTCGTCTCCAGAGTACGCTGGTGTCGACTCTCTAACCCTAAAACTCTAATCAAGCCAAGTGGACTTGTTTTTGAAACTGTTTCACCCTCCACTTAGAAGTTTTTGTATATGCAGATGAAGGCATTCATATGAACTGATAAAGTCTTCTAGACGGACGGTGAAACATCTTCAAGAACAGAAACAAGTCCACTTGCCTGGATTCCAGCCATTGAAGAGTCCCCTGGTGGTTCAACAGCATTCATTTAAATATGATTTCTTTTTAAAAGTCTTGTGGTTCTAGTCAGTAGTCGAGTTGTAAAAAAAAATTCAGGGGGGATGGTCAATGTTTTTCACTTAAAAAAAAAAAAGTGGCAGGGGCAGGGGTGTAAATTCATTATCAAAACAAAACACTGTAAATAAGACTTCTGAATCCTCTCAAATCAAGTCAAGCCAAGTTTATTTTAAGTGCAAAATCATAACAATTATCTCTTTTATGTGTTATTAAAGACAGTACAGAAGTACAGAAAAACTCTCTCAACATTTTACAATACTTTTCCTTTTCTCCCCTCAGGTTTTAGTTTCTCAGTTTCAAGTCTCAGTATCTCATAGCAGTTTCCAAAGACTGTCGTAATCATGTTTTTTGTCGACAATTTTTCCTGTTCTTGCTTTCTGATTGTTAGCTAAGCAGTGACTGAAGATTAATAGATTAATGTGCCTTATAGCCACTGAAATAATGAGCTACATACTAATAGGCCTACATATGAATTGAAAAGGGTAAGTGTGTAAACTAGAGGTTGCACTAGACTTTTTTTGCAATTGGTCATTTTGACAGTCATGAAAATTTTGTTATCAGTTTCTACATTAACAATTATTTAATTACATTAAAAGATTACTAACAGTCTTTAAATTTTTCAATTATTGTGAGGAAAAAACTGTCAGTTACAGGGAATCCCCAGTTAAAATAACCCCTGGTCTAAACCCTAAAGGTTTAATAATCAAACCTGTACCTTCTGCTCTTGATCCTCCTGCTTCCTGGCCATGGCTTTCCTCTATGTGAAGAAAATAACATTATAGGGTTTGATAGAATGTGCAGACATGTCATGCTAAAAGCACATGACCTTGCTCTTGGATATAATAGACAGAATGTACAGAATAGGTTAAAATCACATTTATCATATTCACTGTAATATTAAATTACAGGCCACAGCAACAGGCCCCAGGAGGGGGAAAACTCTTTAATGTCACCTGCCTTGAACATCTGAATTTTAGCTAACATCTTCACTTATTTTTGTTGCCTGATGAGTCCTATTGATGAAAATAATATAGCCGTGTGAAGAATATTTCATCATTAATTCTGGTCAAATATTTGAGACAAACTCTCGTCTAACGCTAACAGTAAATATCTGTTTTACGTTTGCCACGCTCATAAACCAGAATCTAACGTGACTGAATGACAAGTCCTGTGTTTCAGCAAACTAGTTAACAAGAGAGATGAACTTTAACATGAGTTTGTCTCAGCTAGTTTGCAGGCTACACAGCAAGCTTGGAAAACTAGCTGTGTTGTTATTGTGCAACCTGTGGCGAGTCTGGCCACTTTTGTATAGATTAATAAAAAGTAGTGATTGAGATTCTTGATTTATAGCTCACCTGTCATCTGAGTGTTTTTAAAAAAACTCCCTGACATCTTGTTGTCCAGCCGCTCGTTTCCTCATGCTCACATTGCAGTGCAGTCAATCCTCAAGATGTCGCTCTGCGCAGCAGCTCGTGCCGCTCCCTCAGGCATCAATTAACCAATTGAAAATAACAATCATGTTGCGTCATTGCATCTTTGCGTGCCCCTGTGCCCTCAGATTTTATTATTTCTTTTGCTCAACATGCGAACTACTTTCTAATAATGAAATAATTATAAGTTATATTCCCAACATTTACTGTAAAAAGGGGAGGGATGGAAAGGGGGGATGGCAGTTTTACAGGGGGGATGATTTTGATCGTTTTTATTTCAGGGGGGATGCCATCCCCCCTCATCCCCCCTCAACTCGAGTACTGGTTCTAGTGGCTTTTATTTAACATTGGATGGACAAGAAAGTGGGGTACATGTAGCAAAGGTACACAGACTGGGAATGGAACCTTTGACCATTGCAGGAGGATTAATATTATAATCTTAGTTAATGATATTTGCTCGGGGGTCATGCTCTGGGTCTCTGTAAAGCGCCTAGAGACAATTGTCATTGTAACAGACGCTATACAAATAAAATTGAATTGAATTGAATTGAGTAACCTAGACTAGCCTCTGTAACATGGGTCACCCGGCCAACCAAATGAGCTAAAGAGAAATTTATGAAACAATTATCTCTTTAAATAATAGTGTCTGTTTCTCAGTCTTCAGTTATTTAAAGTTGCTGTGTCTGTTTCCAGGAAGCAGGCAGTGGCGCAGTGGGCGGCTCGTTGCCGGGGCTCGTAGGCGCCGCCAGTCCTTCAGTGATGATGAAACCGTTTCTGTCGTTTCCAGTCGAGACGCCGACGCCAGTCGGCCTCTTCCCAAACTTCAACACGGTACATCAGTATGTGACGCACTGCAATAGAAAGAGCTGTCAGCTCTCCTCTGACCTCTGACCTCTGACCTTGTGTGTCTGTGCAGATGGACCCGGTGCAGAAGGCTGTGATCAACCACACCTTTGGCGTTACCATGACACCCAAGAAGAAACAGGTTATCTCCTGCAAAGTCTGCCAGCTGAGGTTCAACTCTGATGTAAGTCTGCGTGTGTTTTCTGGTTGTTTCTGCTCAACATACAAGTAAATATGAGCTACATGTCCATCCTGACACACGTTTCCCTGCTGGAGCTTCTGTGACTGATGTAAAAATCCTAAAAACATGTGAACAACTGAGCCGAACCCTTTCAGTCACTGCAGAGACGTCCACAACGAACATCCAGAAATACCCAAAAGATGGAGGATTTATTTATTTATTTTTTTAATCAGTGTGGGGAAAGTATTAAGACACAGTCTATTAAATCAGCTAACAATATGAAGAGCAACAGCAGTAGCTGCAGCTGATAACAGTAATGGAGAGTTTGAAAAAGAGAGCAGCAGTAAAGATCTAAAGTTCTGGCTGGAGGATTTGGTTTAAATATGCAGGAGTTGATACATTTATAGAGGCAGGGCGTAAGTCCCTAACAATGAGACAAAACCATGAACACTCAGCCTAACGTGGATGTTTATGAACCTGGAGGAACCCAGAGAGCCATCCCAGCTGAGATCTGATGCAGAAATGTTTCTGCTGTGAAGCAGCGCTGCTAACAACACGTTTAGGCTTGTTTTAGTTGTCCCATTAATACACAAGAGGACAGATGCATAAAAACTAGGGCTGGGCAACGATTAAAAATTTTTAATCACGATTAATCGCATTATTTCCCTGATTGATCATGATTAATCGCATTGTATATGCGAAATCAAATAATGAATTTAAAAGTAGTGTAAAGTGCACTTTTATTTAAATGTTCTGCTGCCATATGAACTAAAGTGCCATAACATTTGTTGTTCAAACACTTTTAACATCAGCACTTGTCAGTAACACATATTTAGTGTAAATATCTTAAAAAAATGTAAAATAAAATAGAGTTTATTGCCACTGCCAGGGCATTAATGTCATCCTGTTTTTATGACAAAAAAAAAAGTCTACAAACAAAATCCAACAAAATGATTGTAGTCTCAGCACAATCAGAACATTAAAACAGGTAATTTCTGAGGTAACAACAGAAACTTTTAACGGGGAGTTCAACTTGGCAGTTGTTACAATTAACCTTGTTTCTGTCAAATCTTACATCTGGGAGTGCTCTTAACAAGTGAGAGAAACTGCAACATAACTTTGTATTTATGTTTTGTATTGTTTCCTTTATCTTGTTTTTATAAAAAGGCACATTTTTTATCCTTTGGCTTGGTTTGAATATTTTAGTGTTTTTTATCTACTGATGTTTTAACTTATCTTGGGGCCGTCCTTTTTGTTCTTTTAGCCAAAGCACTGTCGTCACTTTATCTTGTCCCGTGTTGTTAAGTGTATAGTTTTGGATCGTATGTGTAATACGAGATGAATCACTCACTGTAAACCAAATTTACCCAAGGGTACAATAAATAAATAATCTAATCTAATCTAATCTAATCTAATGGGAGAACTTTAAAATGAAAATGTCCATGTTAAAGTTGAGTAACTTTATCAATCGGTGTATCATTCATTCTTTCCATTTTCAACTGTCAATCAAAAATAACAAAAATAAATAAAAAGTGACATTTTATTACGTTTTTTGTTTTTTAATCTAACACAAAAAAAATGCTTGTTTTTTTAATATTTCAATTTTAGACTTGGATCAAAAATACAAAATTAAAAAACGGGCCACAGGACTGAATTTGTTTTATAATCGAGGACTGGACTTTCTGTTGTCATTACACATCTGTGCCACTAGATGGAGCCACACTGAAGTAACCAGTATAGCCTGATTTATACTTGGACGTCAGGTCATATGCGTAGGTGACGCAGATGACGCAGAGACGCCCCCCCCCACCCTACACAGACACTCCGGTGCACTTACCCAAAATTGTAGGTGACCGCAGACAGTGCTGCAGAATGTCGCAGAGAGGAGAGAAAGGAGGCCTCTGATTGGTCAATTCTACATCCGCGTAGAAAAGAGCACATCATCAAAGAAATGAGGAAGTACCCACACCTGTACGATTCTGGTTCTCCACACTACAAAGACAGCACATATTCTAGTAATTCATGGAGGGAGATAGCGATGAATGTGGGTCTGGATACGGCCGAGACGGTGAGGAAGTAGAAAACACAAGAGATAAGTTTAGTAAGTTTAGCTAGTTCGTGATTGTCCCTTTTGCGTTTGAAATAACATAGCGGAGACCGCGCTAGTATAAATCAAAAGTAACGGCGGCATCTGTTGCCAACACCGACAGATTCTTGCAGCAGACACAGACCCCTAACCCTAACCCTTAATGCAGTTTCATCCCAGAAGTCTTCAACCTAAATTTGACGGCTTTAAAACCTGGTTTCTCATAGTCAAACCAGATGTTGGGAAAACATCAGGCATATGGTTAAAAGCATGTTTGTTACAGGGACACTCATAAGTCTGGGTATTAGGACTGATTGGAAGGACGGGGTGGAGGTGTTGTATTATTAGATATTTAATTAGATATTATTAGATATAGTAAATATCTCTGAAAAGTTTAACTGTACTCTTGTTCGCTCCACAGCTGTTAGTGACAGGATCACAAGCTTAACTGAAGTGTTATCTGACTTGGCCTCATGAGAAGTTATACTGATGGGTGATTTAAATTTAGATTGGTTGAGTGAAAGATCTGCACATTAAACAGGTTTGTGATTCCTTGAATTGACTCACCCACTAGAATTTATCCTGCCAAATCTGATCAGGACACTCTTACTGATGTCATTTTGATTAATGCACCTCACAGCTATTGGTGTTTTTCCTAACGATATCAGTGATCACTGAACTACAGCCGGTGTGAGAAATACCAAGCTCCCTAAAACTGAAGGGCTGCTTGTTAAGAGGAACTGTTTAAAAAAAATTAACTGAACTGGCCTTTCTACACGACCTAAACTGGCAACAGACTCAAAGTTGAGGATGCTTTTAGCTTCTTCAATTATCATTTTTAAAAATCTGTGAACAAATAGCTCAGGATAAGGAATAGAGACAATCCATGGTTTTCTGGAGCCTTTAGTGAGTTGATTCAGGTTTGCAGTCAACAATGGTCCATAGCCAGGAAGACGTGTTGCTGCTTACTGGTTGCTTTTTCACTCTCTTCCCAAAAAATGTACCACACCTATTAAATAATCCAAAATAGATTATTATTTAACACTGACACACAGAGAGTTTCAATAAACCTTGTAAATTTTGGAAAACAGTCAGATTATTACAGAATAAGAAAGAAAGAAAAGAAAGAAAGAAAACTCCAAACACCCCACAGCAGCTGAGAACTGTTTCACTTCTGATAAAACTGCAATTTCAAATGCCTTCAATAATCATTTTAGACAAGCAGGTCGTTCCTTCAACCAACAATATCAGAATTGTGTACATTATGAGTCTGTTAGCTCTCAAGAAGAAGAAGAAACCTCTACTCAGGCCGCAGCTGGCTTTGCATTTGGACCTGCATCTCTGTCTCCGACGTTCTGCAAGCACTTCAAAAGATTGACCCAAAAAAGCTTCATGACCTGATGAGCTGAAGTCATTCTTTATAAAAAACTGCTGCAGCAGTCATGGCTCAACCACTCATTGTCCTTTTTAATCTGTCCGTATCCACTTACTGTCTCCTGTCCCTAACCTTAACCCCTAACCCCCAACCCTAACCCCTAACCCCCAAACCAGAACCCTTAACCCCTAACCCTGCTCTGTGGAAACAGCCTTACAAAGAATATGTATCCAGTCTGGACTTATATCCAAACACAGCACTGTTAGTGCCAGATTAAAAATTTTAAATAACATCCGCACTGCAGTTGATTAGAATAACTGCTGTATAGCCGTCTTTTGAGATCTAACAAAGGCCTTTATTACAGTGGACCATCAGCTGCTATTGAACACTTGGTTAAGGCAGGTCTTTTGATGATTCTGATGCTACTTGATGGTTTTGTAATTATTTGAGTGACTGGGTTTAGTTTGTAAGAGTTGGCAGTGTCGATTCAGATTCTATTGTGTTATCAAAAGGGGTACCTCAAGGTTCAGTCCTGGGTCCGCTTCTTTTGGTTTTGTAAGTTAATAACATTTTTGGTGGTTTAAAGCACTCTTCATATCACAAGTATGCTGATGATACTCTCCTGTATTTTCTGCTGCTCAGTTACACATTGTTTTTTTTTTTTTATTAAGGATTAAATCCTGATTCTCCTTCTCTGTGTCATGGTCTGGGTCAGCCATAACAAAATTATTCATGAGTGAACATGAAAAGAAAAATCTGAGGGAGAAAGGGAGGAGGGGAGGAGCAGTAACAACAACAATGAATTCATCATAATTAAATCAGCACAGTTAACTTGTTTGTGTTCAGTCTCAGGCCGACGCGCATTACAGAGGCAGTCGCCATGCCAAGAAGCTCAAGTCTCAGGAGAACAGAGCCAAGCTGTCAGTCAGCGCAGAGACCAATGGGAGCAGCAGCACCCCTGTTGACCCCGCCCCTCCTGTTTCAGGTAAGTCAGCAGACAGGTGGATTTGTTATACTGATCTAAATACTATTAAAGCTGATTTTATCTGATGTTGTCTTTCCTCTCTTACAGAACTTTTATCCAGTCCCACAATTCCCTCCTCCCCTCTCAAACACTTCCTCCCCCCCTCCACCTCCCCTCTGTCCTCCCCCTCCTCCGCCTCCAGCAGAGCAGGTAGCGAGCCCCCTCCATCCAGCCCCCCCTCTGCTCTCCCAGCTCCAGGCCTGTCTTCTTCTGCTTCTTCTTCCAAACATTCTGCAGCAGCTCCTGTCACCAGCTCCTCTTCTTATGGCTCCTCCTCCTCCTCTCAGGGTGCTCCTCCTCCTCCCCAGATCTCCCCCTCCTCTCAGGGTGCTCCTCTCTCAATGGAGTCAGAGGAGGAAAAGGCCAGGAAACTGCTGTACTGCTCTCTATGCAAAGTGGCCGTCAACTCTCTGTCCCAGTTGGAGGCTCACAACACAGGTGAGGACAGAGGACGCAGCCTTCTCGGTCAAATGTCTTTACATGTTTTTACAGCATAAAAAAATCCAGGATCATTCAAACTGAACCACAAATCCTAAAATTAGACTTTAGGGCTTGTCGCTTGATTGACATCTGTCTGGGGGGCGTCATTGGTCGATCTGTGATATGCAAACATCTGCTCTTCTGCCTCCTTCTCCCACCCATGGCCTGTTGGCAACCACATCTGGACAGCTGCGTTCACTTGTGGTGGAAATGAGACTTTGCAGGACAAATGTCTCTCCTGAAGTTCTGGCAGATGACCTCAGGTCCTCTACTTTCCTCTACTGACAGGAAGTTGTATCTTGATGTTCCCCTGATGTGAAGGGTTGCATGGTGGTGCGGATAGAAGAAGAGCTGTAGTTTAGCAGGTGGTCCATGTTGACGGTGTTTCAGGTTATGGGTGGTCCAGGTTGTAGGTGGAGCAGGTTGTAGGTGGTCCAGGTTGTAGGTGGAGCAGGTTGTAGGTGGTCCAGGTTGTAGGTGGAGCAGGTTGTAGGTGGTCCAGGTTGTAGGTGGAGCAGGTTGTAGGTGGAGCAGGTTGTAGGTGGAGCAGGTTGTAGGTGGTCCAGGTTGTAGGTGGAGCAGGTTGTAGGTGGTCCAGGTTGTAGGTGGAGCAGGTTGTAGTAGGTGGTCCAGGTTGTAGGTGGTCCAGGTTGTAGGTGGAGCAGGTTGTAGGTGGTCCAGGTTGTAGGTGGTCCAGGTTGTAGGTGGAGCAGGTTGTAGGTGGTCCAGGTGGGTGGTCCAGGTTGTAGGTGGATCAGGCTGTTGGTGGTCCAGGTTGTCAGTGGTCCAGGTTGTAGGTGGTCCAGGTTGTAGGTGAAGCAGGTTGTAGGTGGTCCAGGTTGTAGGTGGTCCAGGTTGTAGGTGAAGCAGGTTGTAGGTGGTCCAGGTTGTAGGTGGAGCAGGTTGTAGGTGGTCCAGGTTGTAGGTGGGGTTGTAGGTGAAGCAGGTTGTAGGTGGTCCAGGTTGTAGGTGGTCCAGGTTGTAGGTGGAGCAGGTTGTAGGTGGTCCAGGTCTTCGGTGGTCCAGGTAGCAGTTGGAGTGTAGTTTCTGTCTTAAAATCTACCTGAGACACAGGTGTCTCTTGGCTGTTCCCATTTTCTTAACCCCCCCCCCATAAAAATACATATTGTTCAGACCTGTAAAGATTTCAGTTGAAGTGGTGAAAACTTATATAAACTATAAACCATTAAAAAGAATGTAGGATATCATTTAATATTTCATTTAGTTGATTTTAATTTTGTCCTTTCGTTGCCACAATTTATTTATTTTTTTTTATCTCGATTTAACTGATAAAATGTGATAAATTCTTTACATATTAGAAAATATCCAACTGGAATTACACTTTAACAAATCAAGTTTTGTCTTTTTCTGAATGTTCTTTAGAGGAGTGTAATATCATGTACATTTGTTCTCTTACTTTAAAAAACAGCACATTCTCTCGTCCTTTTCTGTGGACATTTTTTATAAACAACATACATGTTTCTTCCACATGAAACCCATCAGAGCTGCTTAATGATAAAAAAAATAATGAGTCAATGCTCAGATAGCGTTCAGGTAACTCCTCTGGCCTCCACCTTTGTTTGACTGTTATCATTTTCTTTAAAGAATCTGTTAATGTATTTCTTGTGTTTGTTCTTAACATTTTACTGCAACAGCAACTTTAGTAACAAACACCGATTTAATCAATGCTTCATTTTTGCTTAATGTTTCTTTAATTAATTTTCATTTCTCAATATTTTAGACTCAAAAGAAAAGGAGATGGTAAAGATGCCGCTGTCCAACTATTTGGAGACCTGTAGCTGGCATCACTTTTTAAATGAGCTTATTTTGTGCATAAAATTGTTAGATGTAAACATTTGATATGTTTTCTATGATCTGTTGTAAATAGAAAACTGCCAAATTTGATTTGAAAGTCTGTTAGTTTTCATTTTATTCAAATTTAAAAAGAACTTCCCAGTTTGTTTGGAGTTTATGCAGTAGTTTTTGTCTGGATGGATAATCATTCTGTGTAATTCAGAGATATTTAAAACCACGAGATCTTAGTATTAGTAATACCAAGAAGACATAAAGAATAATCAGAAGCATGAGGGAGACACATTTTCATTTCTATTCCTCCTAACAATTATCTCCATGTGCTGTTTTATTCTCTGAAAGCAGCAGCTGCTAGAATTAAAAACCAGCTGTATTCATCAATTAATTGATTTAATGTTTCACAGTGTTTAACAGTTTCTCTGTTTCCGCTTTCAGGTTCAAAGCACAAAACGATGTTGGAGGCTCGAAGTGGTGCCGGTCCAATCAAAGCATACCCGAGACCTGGAGCCAAGCTGAAGAACGGCAGCAGCTCAGGACCAAAGG
The DNA here is from genome assembly GCA_018398805.1 of Hirundichthys speculiger. Taxonomy (NCBI): domain Eukaryota; kingdom Metazoa; phylum Chordata; class Actinopteri; order Beloniformes; family Exocoetidae; genus Hirundichthys; species Hirundichthys speculiger. The sequence continues at coordinate 194,491 of JAGFBZ010001831.1, forward strand.
GCTCTGGCCTGCAGAACAAAACCTTCCACTGCCAGATCTGCGACGTCCACGTCAACTCTGAGATCCAGCTCAAGCAGGTAGAAGCTCACACTTCCTGCTCCCTGCAGGTGTACAGGGTTGTACAGGTGTGACATTACGTTGTTACCAGTGACGTGAGGTGAGATTCATGGCTGGTGAGGCGCTGACTTCATCAGTCAGATTTACAAGCATATGAACCCTCCAGAACAACTTATTCACCATTTGGTTGGCATCAGTTAACTGTTTATGTTTAAAACCTCCTATCGTCATTCACATATAAATGCTTTACACATACAAACTGTAGCGCACAAAAAAGCACATTTAATTAAAAAAAAAAAGTTATTATGGTCTTACCTTTACTTATAAATGAAGTGCATGCGCCGCTCCTTCTGCAGAATAAGTGACTGCAGCCAATGTGTCGCAAGAAGAATCCCTGTGCTCACTAGTGCCCCCTAACGTGAGGCAGGAGAAGTGCGTGCCTCACCCCGTGCCTCTTCTCAGCCGTTTTATGATCGCGCCGGCACAAGAAACACATTACACACATATAGTTGCTGTTCATTATATAAATCAGCTAAACTATGGAAACTTATTTCATATAGCAAACGTGTTTGAACATTTTAATAGTGACATACAAAGAGACGGCGATCTGGTCTCACTACATAGCATGGCAGCACAGTTAGCCGAGTCATTGCGCAATCCATGGTGAGGCTCAGCGGGGTGCTGCCTCACCGCCCGCATCTTCTCAGTATTTGAATGGTAAATGTGAAAATTGGGCAATTTTGAATAAAAAATAATCTAAAAATGGTGAAGTTAAATGGAAAATTACTTTATAGTACAAATCAATTGATAAATATAAAAAATATATATACTTTTTCATTTCTTTCTTTCCATGATGGCAGGTGAGGCACGGCCTCCCCTGCCTCACCTGACCGCACGTCACTGGTTGTTACATGTCACTAGAATATAATAGACCTGCTGCTTATGTTACCAGTGAGACTTGGGTCCAAACAACCAGGCTGAGATTCTGCATAGTTATGAAACTTGGACTGGCTTGACTTGGACCTCCAGTGGATAATAAAATACAAGGATTGTTGGCAGAAAACTTGGGGTTTTGAGTATACTGTAAAAACAAGTTTCACATGGTCACAGGTTAACAGTGTGATGCTGAGTTAATTAAATCAAATAAACTAAAGTAGCTTGTTAGGGTTGAGGTCAGCTGCCAGCTGGAGTATCTGCTCATACGTTCCTTCTTCTCGTGCATACATGTCAAACCCATATTCAGTTATATAAAGTTTACCCCCACCCCTAACAACCAACCCCCCTACCCCCTACCCTAACCCCTAAACCCCTACCCCTAACCCCTAACCCCTACCCCTAACCCCTACCCCCTATCCCCTACCCCCCAACCCCTACCCCCTAACCCCTAACCCCTAACCCCCCCTACCCCGTAACACCTAACCCCTACCCCTACCCCTAACCCCCTAACACCTAACCCCTACCCCGTACCCCCTAACCCACCCCCAACCCCTACACCAACCCTAACCCCGACCCCCGAACACCGAACCCCTACCTACTACCCCCTAACCCGACCCCTACCCCGACCCCGACCCCCGACCCCGACCCCGAACCCCGACCCCTAACCCCCCCGACCCCAAAACTACCCTAACCCCTACCCCCAAAACCCTAAAAACCCCCTAACCCCTACAAATACCCCTACCCGAAACACAACCCCTACCCCCTACCCCTAACCCACCTAACCCCTAACCCTACCCTACCCCCTACACCCTAACCCCTACCCCGTACCCCCCCCTAAACCCTACCCCCTACCCCCAACCCCTACATCGTAACACCCTAACCCCTACCCCTAACACCTAACCCCTACCCCCTAACTCCGACCCTCTACCCTCTACCACACCCACTACCACTACCCACTACCCCCTACCCCCTAACCCCTACCACCTACCCCCTATCTCCTACCCCCAACCACTATCCCCTACACTCTACCCCCAACCCCTAACCACTACCCCCTAACTCCTACCCTCTAACCCCTACCCCGTAACACCTACCCTCTACCCCCACCCCTACCCCCCCTACCCCCTAACCCCTAACCCCCTAACCCCTACCACCTACCACCTACCCCCTAACCCCTTCCCCTAACCCCTAACCCTGGTCTTTACTGTCTGCAGTCCTGCCTTCAGTCGGACGGTGACATTGGTTTTACTGATGTTGTTCTGTTGCAGCACATCTCCAGCAGAAGGCACAAAGACAGAGTTGCAGGAAAACCCAGCAAACCCAAATACAGCCCGTACAACAAGCAGCAGCGCAGCAGTCTGTCTGTAAGTGTCTCCCAGTCACAGATCAATAAATCCATCAGTACAGCAGATAATGATTCAGAACGATCAGACTTTAACAAAGTTCAGACGTTCATTCATCCACATTTGTTTACTTTTTAAAATTAATTTTTCTGCTGTTTTTTCTTCTGTCATCTCTCCATCTTTCCTCTCTACGTCCTCCTCACCTAATCTCTTCTTGTCTTCTTTTCTGTCCTCCCTTACTTCCATGCATTCTTTCATCCTCATCTCCTCTCTTTGTTTCTTCCTCACATATTCATATTTCCTTGTCACCTTCTTATCTTTTCTCCTCTCTTTGATTTTGTTTTCTAATCTCTTTTTGTTTTCCTCCTCATTTCATTCTCTTGTCACCTCTCCTTGTTTCCTCTCCTCTCCTCTCATATCTGTGTTTCCTTCTTTCTTTGTTTATTTCTACTTATGTATATTTCCTCCTTCCTTCTTCTCCTTTTCTTGGTTCCTTTCTTTCTCTTTACTGTTTTTTGTCTCCATTTCAACCTCCTTTGCCTCCTTTGTCTCGTCTCCTTCTCTCCTCACTCTGACTCGTGTCTTCTCCTCTTCTCATATTTTCATGTCAACTTGTTTCCTCTTCTCACTTCCTTGTTTCCTCAGAAGGAGCTGGTGAAGCCCTCGCTCTCTCCTCCCTTCCTTTCCTCTCCTTTTGCTCCTCCCTCCTCCCCCCTTCCTCCCTCCATCTCTCTCCCTCCCTCCTCTCTGTCCTCGCCCCCCCTGCTTTCACACTCCTCCCCCCTCCCCCCCGCCCTCTCGCTCCACACTCGCCCTCCGGCGTCCTCGTCCCTCTTCACCACCTCCTTTTTGCGCCCGGCTCCAGGACCAATCAGAGCGAGCCAAGGATCTATCCTGTTTGCGCCGTACTGATGGTGGTGGAGGCGGAGGGGGATCACGCCTTCAGGAACGACTCCTCACCTGGATGAGACTCCACCTCCTCAGCATCCATTTCCTGATTCAGCTGACAACAACAACTCCAAAGAAAGTGAGGAAAATGAGAACAAGCTCTTTCTACGAAGCAATAAGCGACTGGGGAAAAAAAAACTGCAGCTCATTTGTTTTTTCGTGATACTCCAGAATCAGGCCGTACCTGCAGGAAAGTTTGCTCAAAGGTTTTACAGTATAACATCTTCAGCTGGATGTTTGTGGCCACCTCGATCAGCAAAGGATGATGAGGTGAACCTGCTGAAAACACCGGCACCAGTCTGCTGAAGAGAAGTCTGGATCCAGACTGAAGCTCAGGTCGGGTCCTCGGTCCTCAGAGAGGAGGATGGAGGAGCTGCTCAAACCAGCACAGAGAAGATGTCACCAAACATAGATGTCCAACGTTGTCTTCCCCCAACGTCCCACTCTCTCTAACGGGGTGAGACAGAAATGAAAGGCTAAACATTTTTAATAATGGTTTCTAAAAACCATCGAGTTTCTGGAATGGTTTTCAGTTTCACCTCCAGACAATCCAGGAAAAACATTTAAGTTTCTCAGTCTTTCTGGTTGTCTCGTCAATATTAATATCACTATTTCACAAATTTAGTCCAAAATGATCAAAAATAAGTCAAACAGCAGGACTGTGGCCAAGTTATAAATCTAAACATTTTTTTCCTATCTTGATCTTGATGAACAAATAGAGAAACAAATAAAGCTGAAATACATTACGACCATGTGATTTTTATCGGTTTTTGATCAATCAAAAGTATTTCTGAAGTGTAATAATAATGTGTAACAGCTGTAACCGTACATCATCTCCTCGTCCTCAGTGGCAGCTGCAGCACCTCCGAGTGTTGCAGTGACAGTTGGTTTCCAGTTAAACCAGTTCACTCCTGCAGAATGAAACTTGAAGCAATAATGTTGTTGTGATAAAGTTGTGTTTGGACTGATGAACTACTGCTTCTGTCTGGACTACCTCTTCATTTCACAGTTGCTTTTTGCTAAATCTTCTGTTCGTCTCTGAGCTGCAGTTCGAGGACGACGTTCACTTTTGTCACGAACAGAAGAGCTTTTTAAAACCCTGAAACACTTTCAATGATCAAAACTAAATGGTGACTATTTTATTCATTTCTTTGATGCTTTTACGCTCCGACAGTTCTCTATGTTGTAAATACTTGCCAGATGATTTTTCTCTGTTTTTTAAACATTTATTTTAAACAGATGTGTCAAAGTCACACTTCAACAAAAGCTTTAGATTTCAGTCTTTCTCCAATCCAGCCAGTCATCATGTGTGACTAAAATCGAACTCGAAGTCCAACTTCACACTTTCATTCTGAGCTTTCAGCTGCATCTTACAGCTTTTCTGGGGAGAGTGGAGGTCTGACTGGGTCAACGAAAATACTTCCAACAGGTTCAGCTGAGGATGTGAAAGACTTACACTGAATATTGAAAAGAGATCAGGAGCAGCGAGTCTCTTCTTGACTTCATAAGCTGACAGATGTTGGATCTTTAGACCGATACAGATGATTGATGAGGGTTTCTTCCAGAAACATGAAACATTTGTTTGCTCTTTGCCCACCAGCACATCTTCCACAGATGAAGCAGAGTCTGTGGACTCTGAGGTGGAAGCTGCATGGTACCAGGGCTCCGAAAGTTACTCAAGGCTCTGGATGTTCTTGGACTGTCCTGGTTGACACGACTTTGCAACATCACGTGGACATCGGGGGCAGTACCTCTGGATTGGTAAACTGGGGTGGTGGTTCCCCTTTTTAGAAAGGAGGAGGAATCCAACTCCTCAGCCTCCCTGATCAGGTCTATGCAGGTCTGCTGGAGGAGAGAGTCCCATCAGTTGTCGAAATTCAGATCCAGGAGGAACAATGTGGGTTCCATCCCGGGCCTGGAACACTGGACCAGCTCTAGACCCTCACTAGGATCCTGAAGGGATGTGGGGGTTCTCCAGGGGTACTGGTTCTGTTGCTACAGGCCACCCAGTCTCCTGCATTGCCAGTTGTAAGTTGGATTTGTTTCCAGTCAGAGTTGAACTGGGCTTATCTTTGTCACTGATTCTGTTCATAACTTTTATGGACAGAATTTCTCAGCACCGGTCTGTTTTGGTGGAGAGAGTTGAGCCTAAAGGCTCTATTTACCATTTCATCTTGTGGTCACCAACTGTGGGTAGTGACAGAAAGAATGAGATCACTGATACAAGCGGCTGAAATGAGACTCGACTGGTGTTGGGAGGATGTCCCAGCAGGAGGAGGCAGACCCAGGAGATTATCTTTCTCAGCTGGCCTGGGAACACCTTGGTGTTCCCCCGGAGGAGCTGGGGATCTGGGCTCCTCTGCTTAGGCTGCTGCCCCCGAGACCCAAATATGGATGGAAGGATGGATGGTAAACTAAATAATTTATAGTTGTTTGAGTTGGCAGTAGGCAGCTGCAGAGTGCCCTCTGCTGGACAGAGTATGCAGTAACAGCACTCATAACAGTAAGATATTTTATCCCATTTTCATTTATTGACTGATAAATGTTGGCCATCTGATAAACAGCTCAAGCTCTTTTAAATCCATTTCTTTACTATTTACATGTGTTTTATATCTGTGTTGTTTTCAAGGTCTGCACCCGTTAATCTGTCCTTTATTCAAACCCAGTTAGTTCTCTTATAAATGAAATGGTTCTGGTGGTACCAGGCGGTCCAGCTGGAAGCTCATGTTGAATCAACATGAGGTGACTCGTGTTTAGTTGGTGTTGGTTCCAGTGTGGAACCTGTTTCTTAAACAGATCTGGTTCTGCTGAAGGGAACCTGTGAAATGTGGCTGAAAGAAGCCAGTGGACATTTGGGCTGACATTAATGGTGATTAACATCATTAATGGCTCTGGTGAGTCATATCCAACATCACCGAGCTGCTTCTTCTACTGAACGCTTTTAAACTGTGGCTGGAACTAACGTTGGAGACTGCAGGGGGCGCTGGCGCTTTGGGCCACGGCCCCCTGGTGGGCCGTCGCGGTACTGCAGGTGGGCCGTGAGAGGTCATTAAAATTAAACAAATATGTTTTAAATCTTCAATCTTTTTTAAATATGTTTTCAATTACTGTAAAATATTAAAGAGATGATTTAAAAACATTAAGAAGTAACAAAACAAACCAGTTAAGTGTTATTCTACTGTCATCTTAACTTAATATGACAAGTGTCACCTTATTTGTTGACCCCTTACATTAAATATCGGATCATAGCTTCTAGTCCTGTTGATCACAGTTGTGATTAAAGGTTTCGGTGAATTCTGGATCTTCCCCGGACCCCCAAGGCCACTGGGACCCTCAGAAGAGAACAAAACGTGTTGTTTTCAGGAAAACTCCACCGTCACGCCTCCACGAGCTTCTTTTTACGGCTGAATATCACTTAAATGTGCACGCATGTAAAACAACTGACCAGAAGAACCACAGACCCACCAAATCCAGACAGGTTCACAAACAAGAGCTTTTTAACTATAATGTTGAATCCTACTGGCCAGAGACTAAAAAGAAAATCACATTTTCTGTAAAGCCAGCATGGAGCGGAGGAACCAAGAAGTTGACCCGTGATTCCTGGACCCAACTTGCGATTCTTGTGTGACGATGTGAATGTACCCTAAAGTGGGTAAAAAGACTTGTTGGGAAGAACTTTATTGAAACTTAGAATTGTGTTGCTGTATTTTTTCTCTGAATAACTACACTGACAGAAACATGTTTGCTGTGGCGCCAGGACACTTGTGAAGTGATGATTGTGTGTATGTAAACTGTTTTTTTTTTTTTTATAGTATTTACAGAAAGACACCAAAGCTTCTCATCTTTAAGCTTCAGTACTAAAACTGAATGCTGTCAGCACAACATTTGCCCTGAAGGACACTTTACTGTGTAAAAGGGTTAGGTAATAAACGTAGACGACTCCGAGCTGGATGTTTCTGGACATCAAAACACCCTCATGACTGATGCCAGCACCAATGATCAGCAGTTTTATTTTTATTTTTTTTATCAACAGCCATCTGTCTCCTGAATAACTTGAAGCATCTCAGTGAACAGATAAAGGATTTTATCGTCTGTATGTGTACATGTTCATTTATCCACTAAAAACAAGACAAAGTATCAAACCGTGTTGAACCTAAGAAAATGAAGCTCCGCCTCTGTCAGATGATGTCATAATGATCAGCTGCTGCTTCCATGTTGTCTCTGCATCGTCATCAGTAAAACCGAGGCACCATTTAAACCCAAATGTTTAAATCACATTATACAGAAAAGAAAAACTTGCTTTCCCTTTTTTTTTTCCTAACTGAAATGCAATGTGAACAATAAAATAATGCAAATATTAAAGTTGACCACATAATGATCTGCTGCGTTGACAGAAGAGCTGCTGACAACAGAGTTAATTACCATATTAGCCCGAAAATAGGACGATATTTATTTTAGGAATCATATTTTCTAAAATGGGGGTCGTCTTATAATCGAGGACTAGACTTTTCCAGTGTAATTACATATCTTCACCACTAGATGGAGCCCGCACCGAGGTAACCAGTAAGAATGTAGGAACCACGCAGCAAACTCGAGCAAAGGGCTTTGAAAGTTGTTGGAGTCTAGAATTAGTTCTTTACAGATTAAATGATTTATTTTGTTCTTGAATAAAACTCGACTTCGATAGGCAGTTATTGAACTACATCATTGTAGCTTATTCAGTCATAGCCTCAGATTTGAAGAGAACACATTTTTCTAAAATAGCACCATACCTTGATCTTAAATAACATGGAAATCTGACACCAAAATATGGTGCCATACTTCCTAAAAAAGATGAAATCATTCAAATGTTTAACAATACAACAGAATGTTATCTCTGTGGGAGTTTTTTCTATAGTAATTTTACAATTAAAAAAATGTCTTATGAATAACCTTCTTGCCTTCATCATATTTTTATATTCCTAAAATGATATTTGAGAAAATAGGGGTCGTCTTATAATCAGAGTCGTCCTGTATCGGGCCAATACGGTAATAGAGACGGTCCGGCCCGTCTTGTCACCCCACCAGAGGTGTCTGAAGGGTTCTTCTGGGACGGTTCGGGTTTCTGAGTGAGCCCGGTGGTACACATGTATCTAATCTAACACATCTGGGTTAGTTATAAAATTCATTTTTAGTTGACGGATAATAATGAATTCGTTTTTAATTTTAAATTTTAAAGCATGAAAAGCAATGAAGTGTAATGAAGTTTTAACAGATAAGTTCAGATTCAACTAATTTCAGCGTGTAATTATTACTGTTATTCCTCTTTACAGCATATACTCGATCTAATCAGTGTGTGGCAGTGAGAGAAAGCTGCTTGTGTCGTTCCTGGACTAGAGAGGTGCTACAAGCACGTTGGTGTTATGGACAACAAGTTCATGTCTAAAACTTGAACCTGCCACCACAGATGGTGGCACACGTCCTCAGATGGGTGTAGTTCATTGGTTTATGTCTGCACATCAGGGAAGAAGTCACCGATGAAATCCTGACTTTGATCTCATATTTGAATAAACTGCACTATACCCACAGCTGGCTCTTCAGTAAACGCATCTGTGCACTCTTAACGACTGCCTTTCAGTTTAGCCAGAACAAATGTGGCTGTCGGTGCAACAACTGTTGGTGCCACCTTCAAACTTGGATCTTCACAAAATGAATCCAGTTCTTCCTCATTATTTCTCTAAAGCAGTGATTCCCAAAGTGTGGGCCGCGGCCCCCTGGTGGGCCGTCGTGGTACTGCAGGTGGGCAGTGAGAGGTCATTAAAATTAAACAAATATGTTTTAAATCCTCAATCTTTTTAAAATATGTTTTTGATTATAGTAGAATATTAACAACATGATTTAAAAACATTAAGATGTAACAAAATAAACCAGTTAAGTGTTATACTACCGTCATTCTTAACTTAATATGACAAGTGTCACCTTATTTATTGACCCTTTACATTAAGGTCAGAACATAGCTTCTAGTCCTGGATGTTGATCACAGTTGTGATTAAAGGTTTCGGTGGGCCGTGGAGATTTTTCACATTTCAAATTGGGCCTTGGTGTTCTGAAGTTTGGGAATGGCTGCTCTAAAGGAACATTCCGGAGGTACATCAACTCTAGCTCTGTTATTAGATGGCGAGGAGTGTAAACTTTCATTTGAGACTAAAACAACATGCATCAAAGTAGTTTTAGGTTAGAATGGAATATGCATTTGCAGCAGAATGGTTATTAGCACAGGAGGCAACAGAACTTCGTCAGACTGCATCTCCATGACGGATTCAATGATGTTCCACTTCAGCGGTGTTGTGGGTTAAGGTCTCTACAGACAAACCAAGGTCGTTTTAGCTTTGTATGTGTACTGAAGGAGGATAATTGGATTATTTGTACCGAAATCTTTATCCCGTCACTGTCTTAAGTCAGTACTATTTTATAGAACTGATTTATAATCAAATAGGTAAGTTTAGAAGTTAAAGCTATGAACCATCCGTCTGTGCCTGTTGACTGTAGTTTCTGTGATTTGCATGGATTTAGCCTTAGATAGCAACGACCAGATGGATGTTCCATCATAAACGGACCTACGTTTGTCTGCAGGTTCTCCATCCGCACCATCACTGAAGTGGAAGGACCTTTTTGAGTCTTTAGGGGATTAAACAGGCACACGTCAACTGATCCTCTGAGATAACATTAGTGACCAGTTTGCTGCACATATTCCACTATAACTCAACACATCTTCAAATCACAAGGTAAACTTTAGTTTGGGACCAAAACTATGTAACTCAACCACTAATAGAGCTGGGATTGATTTAACTCTGGAATCTAAGTAGAAGGACCAAGTTCTGCTCATGTTTCCATCCATGGAAGATGCCTATCCATGATTAGAGCAGAATACTTGGCCAGCTTCATTGTCACTAAACACAGCTGAATGTTGATCAGTCTTACCAACCTTCAACGGTGTTGGGACGAGGTCAATATCTGGTTGCCTTAAATACCTGCTCTGCTGCTTCATGGTGACTCTGATCATCCCAAACAGAAACACCAGGAGTCCACAGCTCTTTATCATGCAGTCTTTGAACATGTTTTAATCAGTTATTTTGTTTTCATGCAATCATCAGGATGGAACAACTCAAACGCTCTGATGAGAGGTCTTCCACACTATTTGTCTCTTGTTTCAGGTTTTATTATTATTATTAAGATGAATATGAAAAACAAATATGCAAATTATTCATGTCCTGTTGAGATGTAATGAAATATTTTGTCCATTTCATTTCTGTAATGTTTTATTTTCATTAAAAATGGCTACACATCAGATGCTGGCATTATTTATTTATGTATTAATTAGGGCTGGGCAAGTTAACGCGTTATTATCGTGTTAACTCGTTAATTTATTCACGCTGACATTATTTTATCCCGTGTTAACACATGTTGCTCACATGCTTTTATTTTGAAAAGTATGTTACTGGCTGCTGCGGAACCAGAAGATAATTGGCAGGTAAGCTAAAAACAGACATGGAGAACGGTACAAATCTGTGTACTTTATTGTTCAGGTAGCAACTTAGGTAGCAATATTAACAATTCTGTCTAAAAAATAAAATTCTGGACTGCAACAAAACTTTGGCGTCATTCCTCCATGTTCCATCAGATCTGCTCCATGTGTTCACTGTCCTGCTGTTCTCTAGCTGGTTACTTCAGTGCGGCTCCATCTAGTGGCTCAGATGTGTAATGACAACAGAAAGTCCAGTCCTCGATTATAAAACACATTCAGTTCTGTGGCCCGTTTTTAAATTTCATGTTTTTGATCCAAGTCTAAAATTTAAATATAAAAAAAACGGGCTTTTTTTTTGTTTTTTGCCACTGCCAGGGCATTAATGTCATCCTGTTTTTATAAAAAAAAAAAAAAAGTCTACAAACAAAATCCAACAAAATGATTGTGGCTCAGCACAATCAGAACATTAAAACAGGTAATTTCTGAGGTAACAGAAACTTTTAACGGGGAGTTCAACTTGTCAGTTGTTACAAATAACCTTGTTTCTGTTGAATCCTCCGTCTGGGAGAACTTTAAAATTAAAATGTCCATGTTAAAATTCAGTAACTTTACCAATCTGTGTATCATTCATTCTGTCCATTTTCAATTGTCAATCAAAAATTTAAAAAAATTTAAAAAGTGACATTTTATAACGTTTTTCTTTTTTTTTTAAGATGAGATTTATACAAAAATATGTGTTACTGACAAGTGCTGATGTTAAAAGTGTTTGAACAACAAATGTTATGGCACTTTAGTTCATATGGCAGCAGAACATTTAAATAAAAGTGACCTTTACACTACTTTTGAATACATTATTTGATTTTGCGTATACAATGTGATTAATCGTGATTAATCAGGGAAATAATGCAATTAATCGCAATTAAAAATTTTAATTGTTGCCCAGCCCTAGTCTTAATTGAAACAAATGTTTCATGAAGATGGTAAAAAGCAAATTAATTCATCTAAGAAAATACGACAAATATTTCCTCAAAACTAAAGAACAAATGGCTGAATTAGATTTTTTTTTCCCCCAGAAATTCCTTTTAGACTCTAAAACACTGAGCAGTTAATGGAAAGACTGCATAAACAATTATAAATGATAGAATGTTGATATGGGTCTTCATTTAAAAGCAGAGAAGTGAATTCTGTTAACTATCCTCCGATGGAGGAGGTCTGAAACTCTAGACATGTTCGCGTTTAAAGACTGGCACCATTGAGGGAGTTTGGAGTCACTGTAGGAGGCTTCTGGGTTTCCTGCAGTCAATCTGACTTCCTGTCACAGTCCCAACCCATGCAATCCTAAATTACCTGATACCTGCATATTTGCAACACTGTTCTAACAAAAATATTGTTTCAGGAAAATTAAAACAAGTACAATGTATGATGTCTAGAGACATTGTTTTAACTAGACTTGTTCAGTTTTACTTGATTACTTACTTTGAAGTATGTTATTTTGGTGTCTCGAATGGTGAGCGAGGGCAAACACAAGCTTCGCATGAAGGAAGCCATTTTGAAATCTGTAGTTCCAAGTTCAGGAGACAGATGGCGGCAATTCTGTTGCATATTTGCAACTAAGAGACATACAGGTAATAAAATATACATAAAAATATTGGAATGGAATTTTACTTTTTTGGCCCTGCCCCTTAAAAAAGCTTGTTACTGTAGGTGCTACAGGGGCAGAGTGTTGTGAAAGAATTAGTACTTATTTCATTTCCATTTGATATATTCTTATGAGATCAAATTGCTCATATTCAGTAAACACATTAGACTGAGCAAATATACAGTCTTCTGTGTAAAATGCTTTAATTGTTTGTTCCCTGTCTAACAGATTTCTGACTGACCCACCATATCTGTCCGTTACTGCTCCTATAAACTCATCTCAGATATTGTTGATTCTGAAGATGATGTAACAGAAACTGATCCTTCAAGTCTAACCGGGTCCAGGAACACACTATCATGACTTTGTGTAACCTCAATGATTGGAAGCTATCTTCTGTGATGGCATGTGACTCACAGCGTACATCAAGAGAAGATGTCATGTCCTTCACTGAACAGTGACATAAAGACCATTAAAGTGTAAAGTTTTCACGTGTTCGGGGGTCAGCCAGAAACCAGCAGACAGCGTAGGTGAGGATGAGGAACGTGGAAGCAGGTGCTTCATCACACCCAGCCAGGAACAGAAACTTATCTCCAGTGATGTAAAGTTATCTCCTGATCAACACAGTAACTGTTTCACTGAGTCAGAGTGACAACATGTTGCAGATGTGACCTTGGCTTCATAACACGGTGAGCCCTCCTCCTCCTCCTCCCTCCTGTCACAATAATCTGCAGACTGGAAGTCAAAAAATAACCATCACAGCATCAGCTGTATTTTTCTCGTTAATGGTTTTGCTCCTGGTAACAATATGCAACATAAAAAGTGACTCAAGTTTATTTTAGGGATGGAAGTTATCTTTTGGTATTGTTTCTTTCAATAATGCCTGATCGGATCTTTCCAAAACATTGTGAAGAGAGAGAAACCTGAACGCTGCACCTCTGACCTGAACAAACTGGTTTTACTGTGGCTGTCCAAAGAACTGGACCAGACTGGAAACTTTAGCTGGATTGATCATTTACTGATCACAATCAGCATCTCCTGCTGCATGGGAATGAATGATCAGACCAGTTAAATGGTGACGCATATTAATGTCTGCAGACACACCAGCTCTCTGTGAGACACCAAACAAGCTGCAGAAATCTCTTTAAGGTTCTTCAGCAGAAAAGCAGGATCTGAATTCAGCCTCCCTGCTGGTTCGTTGGGTTCGGGTTAGAGTTGGCACATCTGTGAAGACTCTGTTACTGCGGATAGATTTGTACGCAGTAACATATGCTGGCATGGAGATGTCATTAGAGAAGTTCTTGCTTACCTCAGTAAAACAATCCCAAACTACATTACTATATTAAAACACCATGGCTTCTAAATATTCCTGGTGCTGAGCTGCCTGGCAGGGTCACAGATACAGATTTGAATCCAATGAAAGTATTTAGCCCATTATGAAAGAAAAATAGATCATAGGTAGAGCCTGACAGAACCAGATGAATGATCCAAGTGGCTGAAATGAGTTTCCTCTGTAGGGTGGTTGGATTCTCCCTTAGAGACCTCATTTCATTTTATTGACTCATTCCAGACATGTCAAAACAATCTTTTAAAGCATAGACAATTGTAACACTATCATGAATCTATGTATCTTAAAATAAATATAATATATTTATAAAATATATAATAATGCATAAATCAATATACACTGACACATGTGCATAACCATAATTTAGAGACATATAGAACCTCTTGTAAATAAATCTAAATATTAAATGGACATAATCCCCCCCAAAAAATGAAAAATAAAAAAATAAACAAAATTTATACCCAATGTATACACACATATCTATATACATACATATACATATCAATATGCAAAACACATATCTGGTTTAACATGTCTGAAAAGGGGTAGGAAGAAGTAAAACTTATTTAATCCTACCCCTTCTCCAATGTTCCATGATTACCCTTAAAACTTATCCGGTTTTTGAGGCCTAATACTAAATTTTAGTTGTAATTTCATATCCAGATAGACATAGACATTTAACTACATACATACATACTGATACACACACATTCACACTACAGTACATACTATAATATATACTATAGTTTTTACTACAGTACATACTACAGATACTTCACTCTACATATTCACACACACAGTCCACCCCGAGAGCACCCAGATACCCCCCCACCCCCCATCCCACCACCATGCTGCACTCTGACACCAAACCAACTCGAGCCCAATCCCCCCCACCAGCCCCCCATAATGATGGCGCAAGAGCAGAACCAAGAGGATCCCTGACCCGGTTGGCCCACATAAGGCACCACATGAACACAAGCACCCAGACCCCCGACAGCAACACCCATGAGCCCGCCCAGCACCACCCACCCCCCTCCGCCAGCCCCTAAGACTCCCCCACCCCACAGCGGAAGCCCCCCCTGCTGGGGCAGGTTGGGGGCGCCCACCCAACCTGCCCCAGCAGGGGCGAACCCCCACCATGCAGCGGAGATGTCCCAGCAGCAACCCGACGAGAAGTTCAGAGTCACTGCTCCTCCACATGGAGCGGAACCAGCTGGGGAGGTTCATCTGGTTAGGAAGACTCCTGGACGCCTCCCAGGAGGTGTTTCAGACATGTCCA
Source organism: Hirundichthys speculiger (assembly GCA_018398805.1). Lineage (NCBI taxonomy): Eukaryota > Metazoa > Chordata > Actinopteri > Beloniformes > Exocoetidae > Hirundichthys > Hirundichthys speculiger. The sequence goes on from JAGFBZ010001831.1 coordinate 209,539, forward strand.
ACCAACTGTACTTTGGTAACTTACATGTGAGTGTATACGGGCACAGACACATTTATGCTTTACACCCTCCCCCAACACCCCCCTCTACTGTCAACACAATCAATCAATAATGTTTACATCAATTCTCCATATACAGGTCTATAGCTTGGTAGAAGGTGTTCATCCAGTTTTCTCATTAGTAGTTTCTGCTTCTGATTTTGTTCGCTGTCACAACACAATCCACTACACATCACCCCTCACACTTCACAACCCAGCACACCCTCACTGTCCTGTCTCTTTAACTGTCCTGTCTTTAAATGTTTCACTGCTGGTGTTTTTTAGTCCTCTCTGACGAAATCAGGATTTAAGGTGTTAATCAAGACGTTAGAATTTACTGCCAGAGAGGACTGGTGAAGGACACATTCATCCTTCACACAAAATAAAAAAAGTAGTCTCCTATAAGATTAAATTGCATATACATACTAGATGGTTTTGCTAGACAATGGCACTAACCTGAATGAAAATGCAGACACACACAAAAAAAGAGGTGCTAGTGTAGGTCTCCAGGGAAAAGTTGGCCTAAACTGATGGTAACAGGATCAATAAATGGATGCTAACAGGAAAGATTATTTAGTTTTTTTTTTTTTTAATGAAAGTCTTCCTGTTTCTGCTGAAAAAGAAAAAAACCTGCACAGCTGGTTTACCATCATTTCTGTTCTGTCCTCATTTTGTAAAGTTTGCATCATTGAAGGTTTAAGAACAAGCATCATATAAGGCTGTAATAAATGAAAGTTTATTAGATACAGGGCTAAACATCTGTGACTGTGATGTTCTGTGATGTCAGACCACCAGTCCCTGTCGTTCCTGTAAAACTCATCCTTGCTATGACAGTTGAATAGTTTTGTGCCGCTCATGAACACCTCTGCACTCTCAGCAGGAAATACTTTACACAACAGTTAACTCGTTAACTACAGTTCCAGTTAATTAGAACGACTATAATCAGGATCTGAATTAGATGAAGTAACCAGGAAATGTTCCTGGTTACTGTTTTCAGCTGACCATGCCAGTTCCTCATCCTCACATCTGTATGTCACTGGGATAAATCTCTGATATAGTGCCGACATTCTTACACTCCTGATATTGTCAGATGAGTCCACATGTAAATAATTACTTTGTCATCTGGGAGCTCCTTTGTACATAAATGACACTGAAACAACGCAGAGTTAGCAAAGAAAAACCAACGTACTTCTTTAAGCATATGGTGAAACTAAAGAAGAGTTTTTGCACTTTTTTAATGTCCAGTCTGTCAGGCAGAGAGATTATCTTCACTTTCAGTAAAAGTGTGATTCCTGCAGTTCTCAGACTACGGTGAACGTGCCACAGTGTTTCTACTGCAGCAGAGATAATTTAGAGGAGGAGGTTGACAGAGGGAGGACCAGGGGAGGACCAGGGGAGGACCAGGGGAGGACCAGAGGAGGACCAGAGGTGGACCAGAGGAGGACCAGAGGAGGACCAGGGGAGGACCAGGGGAGGACCAGGGGAGGACCAGGGGAGGAGTTGTCTGATCTGCTCTAGAATATAGGAGGTGTGGAGCCGCAGAGATGGATCACTGCTTCTAGACATCTGATTTGTTTTTACACTGTGTTGATACTTTTTAGACATATTGTAGAAATACCTTCAGCAGCTTTGTATCAGCAGGTGTAGTTTTCAGACTGGTATTTCTGTCACTCGTTCTTCTGTGATAATCCAATAAATCAAGTTTTCCTGCAGCCCCCAGTTAAAGCAGGGTGGAGCAGAAATAAACTTAGGTCCGGTATAATGCAGGATTACGAGGAATCGGTGTCGTTTCTGGGGACCTGGGGTCCGTTCCAGAGGAGAATCTTCCTCATCCTCTGCTTCACCTGCGTTCCATGTGGATACAACATCCTGTCCGTCATCTTCCTACTGGCCACACCTCCACACCACTGTCACATCCCCACCCACACCAACTTGAGCCAGGACTGGATCCAGGCCATCATCCCAGTACAGGTGAGAACTAGAACCGGACCAGTCCGAGCTGAGTCTGATATTGATCATTGAATTCATATGAACAAAGTGATTCAGTGGAACAGATATCAGTGTTTTCATTAACCGTCTTTCTTTTTTAAAGATAAGTTAATTTCTCAACCCAGACTTTCTGTCCCACGTCCTGACTGCTTCAAAGAGTCTGGACAGACTCTTGAAATGCAGAAGCTTCACGTTAACAGCAAATCAAATTATTACTTGCATGAGAAAAGCACTGTTTGCAGTGGTGAACTGCGACTTATTACCCAACTCTGATACAACTTTTGAGCTTTTTTCAACGCATTGTTTTTACTTACAACTATCCAGACATCAATATCGCATAGCAGCAGCCAAACAAAGCACTGATATGTTCTGATAGGTTCTCTGATATGTTCATATGAACATTAATCTTCTCTGTACACTCAGTTCCAGGGACTCCAGAACTGTCCCCAGATCAGATCCAGCCTTCTTTATCACATCTGGGGACTCCAGAACTGTCCCCAGATCAGATCCAGCCTTCTTTATCACATACTTTTGTCGCTGCTTCTCGGCAAAGAACTGCAGATAAAACTGCATCCCTCCTTCTCAGACTTATCAAAAACATGTAATATATTTTCACAAACATTTAAGAGGCTCAACGTCTCCAGGAAGAACAGTCTGTTTGTTCCATTCATGTAAACAGCCTCAGTGTTGTGCCTCCTGTCCTTCTTGTTGTCCCTGTGAACCACCTCCATTTATCCCAGCATGAAAACCTGTTCCTGGTCCTCCTAAAATCTACAGTCATCTTCTTTGTCTTGTTCACGTTTAAGATGAGATGATTGTGGGTCGCCCCGCTAGTGCAGTGGTTGGAGCAGGAGGCCCGTCCACAAGAGGCTGCAGTCCTCCCGCAGCGGTTGTGGGTTTGACTCCTGCCCTGCGACCATATACTGCATGTCTTATCTGTTCTTTCCCTGAATCTCTGAGAATCTCTACCAGGACATAGCAGAACTATTTCATGTTTGTAATTACAAATGTGAAGATTTAATAATTGACTGTGTAACTTTGACAAGGATCCACACTGTGATCTGATAGAGCTGGTCTGCAGTTCACGATGGAAGTCATGATGACATTGTTTCCTGGTCAGCAGGAGACTGGGCGGTCGGAGAGAAGCCGCTGCAGCCGGTACCAGCTGGACATGGTGAAGAATCTCTCATCTCTGGGAGCCAGACCCAGCCCAGACTGGACCCAGAACCACTCTGTTCTGGGATCAAGTCCAGAGGTCCAGCTGTCCAGCCTACAACTGGAGGCATGTAAAGATGGATGGAGTTACAGTACAGAAAACTACCTGTCTACGGTAGTCAGCGAGGTATTTTACTCCTGATGACATCACTGACAGTTTCAGTGTCACAGTTAAGTAACAAGTTACTGTTTAGACCGCCGCATGTCCGATAAGACCAGGAGGAGCACGTTCAGAGGTGCTGACTGTCCTCTGCTGCAACAATCATTGACTTTCCTCAAACCCTACAGGACTCTGATGTAACAGACTGGAAATAACTGGAACTTCATCCACCGAGCTCCTGATTACTGGTCATATATATGATTATATGCTCTGCTCTTTATTCTGAGCCACAGATTCCTCAGTGACTGGATTAAGTCTGCTTAGTGAAGGAGGACATTCATATATGCAAACACACTTAATTCTTAATTCTTTTAAACCATTAAACGTTGCTACGCAGAAAAAAAAATTGGACTCAAACAAGCAGAAGTATTTTTCGATTTACGAACTTTAATTCATTTATCATTAGAGGTCCATAAAATGTACAGAGGACACCCACACAATAATTAACTGTAGATACAGAGAGAAGAACAAGCTCAGAGGAAGAGCCAGCAGACTCTGGGATACATGTTGTATAATTTGAGGTGTATTTATTAAGATTTCTTGATTTTTTTTTTTTTTTTTGTCTTCCAGTTTGACCTGGTGTGCAGCGACCAGTGGAAACAGCCTCTGACGTCTCTCATCTTCTTCCTTGGAGGACTTTGTGGCTCCTTCTTCTCTGGACAGATCTCTGACCGGTACTTTTTCAGCCCAACATGACAGCAATAACCTAAAAGATTTGTCATCTAGATCCACTGAGACCTTTGTCATGTACATGAACATTGATGAGCAGAACAAACTTCCACTCCAGCTGCCAACAGTATCATTAGAACAGAGTACATTTTGCTGCTGGAGGTCATTGCTGTCTTGTGTTTGTGCTGCAGGTTTGGCAGGAAGCCGGTCCTGTTTGGGTCCATCGCCATGCTCAGTGTCTTCAGCATTGGTGTGGCCTTTGCTCCATCCTGGCCTGTCTTCATCGTGCTCTTCTTCATGCAGGGCGCTGGTCAGATAGTCTGCTACATCGTCTTGTTTGTGCTGGGTACGAGCTTTACTGGTGGTCTCACCAGGGGACGCAGTAACATCACATTTACACATCTGTTACAGACACACAAAGTCTTAATCTGGGCAGACTCTCAATCATCCAGGTCAGGGTCACTCAGAGTCTGGAATCAAGACAACTGGGGCCTCGTGTACAAAGACTTGTTTGGATGTCATACTAACATTTTGAGTACGCACAAAGCTGTAAATTTACATACAAAAACATTCAGATGTATGAAACTGTGCATAATTCTACGCACATTCTTTTCTTACATCACAATCAGTGTGATGATTGCTGTTAGTAGATACCTGAGTGGTGGTTGATCCAGGACACCTGGAACCAACATCAGTCAGGAGCATCTGTTCATCACATGTTATTAACACGTTTATGGATGGAAGTTCTTCCTGTTAACATCCACAGATTCATGTTCAGATGGAGCCTTGATATCAATGTGTGTTCAGCCCATCACTCAGGAAACAACAGGGTTCAAGAGGACAGATGTTGGAGATCTGAAACAGCTGTTGGAGATCTGAAACAGATGTTGGAGATCTGAAACAGCTGTTGGAGATCTGAAACAGATGTTGGAGATCTGAAACAGCTGTTGGAGATCTGAAACAGATGTTGGAGATCTGAAACAGCTGTTGGAGATCTGAAACATCTGCTGGAGAAACAGCTGTTGGAGATCTGAACAGCTGCTGGAGACCTGAAACAGCTGCTGGAGACCTAAAACAGATGTTGGAGACCTAAAACAGATGTTGGAGATCTGAAACAGCTGTTGGAGATCTGAAACAGCTGCTGGAGATCTGAAACAGCTGCTGGAGATCTGAAACAGCTGTTGGTGATCTGAAACAGCTGTTGGGGACCTAAGACAGATGTTGGAGATCTGAAACAGCTGCTGGAGACCTAAAACAGATGTTAGAGATCTGAAACAGCTGTTGCAGATCTGAAACATCTGCTGGAGATCTGAAACAGCTGCTGGAGATCTAAAACAGATGTTGGAGATCTGAAACAGCTGCTGGAGACCTAAAACAGATGTTGGAGATCTGAAACAGCTACTGGAGATCTGAAACAGCTGTTGGGGACCTAAAACAGATGTTGGAGATCTGAAACAGCTGTTGGAGATCTAAAACAGATGTTGGAGATCTGAAACAGCTGTTGGAGATCTGAAACAGCTGCTGGAGATCTGAAACAGCTGTTGGAGATCTGAAACAGATGTTGGAGATCTGAAACAGCTGCTGGAGACCTAAAACAGATGTTGGAGACCTAAAACAGATGTTGGAGATCTGAAACAGCTGTTGGAGATCTGAAACAGCTGCTGGAGATCTGAAACAGCTGCTGGAGATCTGAAACAGCTGTTGGTGATCTGAAACAGCTGTTGGGGACCTAAAACAGATGTTGGAGATCTGAAACAGCTGCTGGAGACCTAAAACAGATGTTAGAGATCTGAAACAGCTGTTGCAGATCTGAAACATCTGCTGGAGATCTGAAACAGCTGCTGGAGATCTAAAACAGATGTTGGAGATCTGAAACAGCTGCTGGAGACCTAAAACAGATGTTGGAGATCTGAAACAGCTACTGGAGATCTGAAACAGCTGTTGGGGACCTAAAACAGATGTTGGAGATCTGAAACAGCTGTTGGAGATCTAAAACAGATGTTGGAGATCTGAAACAGCTGTTGGAGATCTGAAACAGCTGCTGGAGATCTGAAACAGATGTTGGAGATCTGAAACAGATGTTGGAGATCTGAAACAGCTGCTGGAGACCTAAAACAGATGTTGGAGACCTAAAACAGATGTTGGAGATCTGAAACAGCTGTTGGAGATCTGAAACAGCTGCTGGAGATCTGAAACAGCTGCTGGAGATCTGAAACAGCTGTTGGTGATCTGAAACAGCTGTTGGGGACCTAAAACAGATGTTGGAGATCTGAAACAGCTGCTGGAGACCTAAAAACA